>JAQFVV010000331.1:0-87081 GCA_028023455.1 Epiperipatus broadwayi | reverse complement strand
TTGTTGTTTTTTCCAAATACGTAGTATGATCTCTTTTTGATAGTTTATAAGTTTTATCATTAAGCAGATCTAAAATTTTATTATGGTAAATGTCACGATCCATTGCAACTGTGGCATTACCTTTATCAATTGGAAGTACAACAATTGAATTAAATAATATAAAATCAGACAAATCAATTGTTGTACTTCCAGGGGATAAAGGTACTGCCACAGTTGTAATGGATCGTGACATTTACCATAATAAAAATTTTAGATCTGCTTAATGATAAACTTATAAACTATCAAAAAGAGATCTTACTATGTATTTGAAAAAAACAACAAAAGCTATTATTAATAAATCACCTATTGAAACAGAGATAAAAAATAAAATAATCCCTTGTGAAAAATATTGTGTCTGTCCAAAATTTTATGGACTTCTGAAAATTTACAAACCAGATACCTCCCTTCATCTAATAGTAAGTGCAATAGGTTCTCCAACTCATATTTTAGCCAGATACTTATTGGATTTCATTAAACCTACAATCCCATCTATTAAATCATATATTAAAAACTGTCTTCATTTTATTTCTGTTTTAAAAAGTTTAAAAATTAATGCTAATGACATTCTGGTCAGTTTTGATGTTGTGTCTTTCTTTACAAACATTCCAATTGATGAAGCTTTAAATATAATCTCACAACGTTGCAATTTACCAGACCATAATATTGCTTTAGTTAAACATAGTCTCTTAAATACATATTTTGTATACAATGGACAGCATTACAGACAAGTTTTTGATACTCCTATGGGCTTACCTATCTCAGGAGTAATAGCTGATTTATTCATGGAATATATAGAAACTCGTGCTTTAGAATCATCATCTTTAAAACCTCTCATTTGGTTCAGATACATAGATGACACTTTTGTCATATGGCAACATGGAAAAATAAATTAGATGATTTTTTCATACATTTAAATAATATGCATCCTCATATTAAATTTACAATGGAGACAGAGTCTGATGGAAAACTCCCTTTTCTTGATGTTCTAGTCACCAGAACACCAAATAGTTTATCTTTTTCTATTTACAGAAAGGATACACACAGAGACAGATATTTGCATTTCCATTCTCATCATCACCCAACTCAGATAGTTTCTGTAGCCAAAACTCTTTTAAATAGAGCAATTATCCTTTCAGATGAGACACATCTGAAAGAAAAAATAAATCATATTAATAGTGTTTTATTAGCAAATAGTTATAATTACAAATTTATAAAAAAAAGTCTTATTTCAAGCCCAAAATTGACAAAATAAAAAACAAAAGATGATAAATCAGCTATTAGGATTTAGTGCTCCATATGTAAAATGAACTACAGACACTATCGGTATATATTAAAATGCTATAATATAGATACAGCATTTTCTGCTCATCAAAAGATCAGCAATATAATAACCAAGCCTATTATTCAATCCCTCTTGAATCTCATGGTGTCTATCAAATTTCATGTAAAAATTCTAAAACTTCTTACATAAGTATGAGTATATGTTGCATCAGTGTTAGGAGAGATGAGCATGCTAATGCAGTTAAACAACACTCATCATCATCAGCACTCTCTCTCCATACTATAGATTCAGGTCATAAAATTGATTTTTCTAGTACCAGGATTATATCCAGATGTGATAATCTCTACCAATGCAAAATTAGAGAAGCCATTGAGATACTTAAAAGGCCAGATTGTATCAATAAGCAAGATGATACATGCAAACTTCCTTCTATTTGGAAATATTTTTTTTAAAAAAACATTCCTAAATTTAACATTTTTTGCTATTGGTGGAATTTTAACATTTTATTCAAATCAGTGATTGTAGCGCCTCTACAACCGTCTTTCTACCTTTTATAACTGTGGATGGCCTGTGTGACCAAGTCGAAACGTCAGTATATTAATATTAAAAGTTTTTAACATGGCTGAACCCGCAAAATATGTATTTTATATATTTAACCCGTGCAAATCTTCATTTTAATATATATATATATATATATATATATATATATATATATATATATATAATTTAAAAAAAGGTATGTTAAAGTTATTTAGTTTTCACTTTTAATTTTCTCTTTACTAATTTTCAAATTAATCTCAATGTCAGGGTGAAAAGCTGAACTTATTTTTGTGTTACTCTTTTATAGTGGGTGTTATGCCTTGCATTGAATGGTATTCATGAAAGAATGCAATTTCATACTATTTAAAAAAAATGATAAAGACAATTGATTAGATAATTATTAGAAACCAATAAAACAACATGAGATAAGTATGTATTCTTATCTTATCATAAACACTGTTAGTCAATTCAAAATTTTTGGTTATTATCATTAATTTTAATATTAATTGTGTATACACTTTAAAACTGACACTAATTCTAACAAGCAATGAATATATATATATATATATATATATGAGAGAGGTAGTTAATTTCTGACTCTTTTTTCGTTTATGTAAAACAAATCTTACACTTGTTCGGCGGTTTTGGTATAGCGCCATCTTTTGGACATATATATATATATATATATATATATATATATATATATATATATTCTAACCTCGTCTTGTGCATCCTCACTTCAGAATAGTATATGATATGAAATAAAATGGGTTTTAGCTCAGTTAATAATTAATAAATAAAATATTCAGCATTAAAATTAAAATGTTTCTCTAGCTCAAATTTAAAATACGAATAAGGTTCAGTTTATAAAAATAAATTAAATAAATATTTAATATTTTCATGAGACTTGAAGTGAAAATACAGGTGACAAGATATATTACATTGAGCCAATATCCCACATGATATTACTTCAATGGCATAAGAACACTATCCCCTTTTATTACTATTTCAAATAACAAACTCATAGTATTCTTAAGACTTTAATAACTGTTACTCACTAAGATTAAGTTAATAATTACATCTTAATCTTCTATTCGTAATAATCTAGCTCAAATAAAATAATCTCAGCTTCATAAAGTTTATTCTAAGTTAATTTAAAAATACGGTAGTAAAATATGAGAAGGGATTTTATATCATAATCTACTACACTGAAACTAATAATAAATAATAATAATAATAATAATAATAATAATAATAATAATAATAATAATAATAATAATAATAATAATAATAATAATAATAATAATAATAATAATAATAATAATAATAATAATAATAATAATAATAATAATAATAATAATAATAATAATATTCATTGTTTAACTACTACTGGATATCTTTTCTTTTCATTATATTTTTATTACCATAATAAAATAATAAAATAATTTTATATAATCTTTTATCTTCATGTAATGATATAATAAATATGTGGTAGCATATGGTAATCTGATAGACAAAGGATGTGTGGCAACTGATAGCATATAATTCAGTATACTATTGTGATAACTGATTTATCACCAATAAAACAATGTATAATTATAATTATTTAATTAAAAGAATACCAATAGAATATTTAAATTCTTAAATATAACTCTCTATTTATCCTTTTGTGCAAAATTATATATTTATTTCAATTGTTATGAATATATTGTGATTTCATGCAGTGAAGTGGAGAAATAAACAATCCAGACACAAAAATTTTGAAAAACAAATTTTAACAAAGTTTATTAACAACAACAAATAAAATAAACAATTTATTTACACTATTTACAATGGATTTCCTTATTTTAATCTTACATTTTTATCTACTAAGTTATATAAAAATAATTTATAATTTAGTTATATCTTTATTTAGACTTAAGACAAAATAAAAAAAAAATGTTACCATTTGGTTTCTCGTTATGGTTAATTTATTACAAATATATTTAATTATTTTGTTAGCAAAACATTTCATCCTTAATATTTTTAAACTATCTTATTTTTAAAACATTCATAGGAAAACATTCTACAGAAAACAAAATTAACTATAATGAGTATGGATTTCTCAAAATATTAAAAAATTTTCATCTTGCAAAGTCAAAGATGTTACATAAAATATTCATCCAAAATTCAGTACTAGATTTTAGTGTTTTATCACACGATGTTTACTAATCATAATATATTCTTATTTAGCCTTACTTTAGTATGATGTAAGTGTAATAATCAATATATTTCTGTTATTCAATAAACAAAAAAAAAATATACTATGCATATTCCCCACATTTATTGTATATCATTGTATTTTAAAAATATGCAATACTTATTTTTCTCCCAAAAATTAATAATAAAGCATTCAAAAATAATTAACATTTTAAAGAAAATATCTTGTTTAGATACTCTATTCCAAAATTTATATTTCATTTCCGAAATAAAATTCAAAAATATATTCTATGATTCTTTCCTTTCCTTAGGATATATTGGACCTTCAATTTTAAGTTATAAAATTCTGTTCCTTATAAGCAAATAAACCAATCTTATACAAAATGATAGCATAACCTAAGTTCTAAATTATTTCTTATTTCTTTTTAAAATATCTTACTGAAAACAATGCAGTTACATGAAATAAAGATAGTGAAATAGATGCATAGGATTAAGGAAGAAAGCTATAGTATAACTCATAACATATCTTAAAATCATGGCACAGTGCAAAGAGGTATGACCTTTACCTGTCTAATAACTTCTAATACATAAACGATGTTAACGCTATTTCTTCATAACATCAAATATTTAAAGAAATATAATAACACTGTCCAAATAAAATGAGTACCAGTCATAGGGCTTTGTTAACTATGCTGATATCCACATAAAGACTAAGTATTATTTCTATTCCTTATCATATCCTATTTTTAAATACATCATATTGGTTTCCTGTTCACTAAGTACTTCCAAGCCACTATCTCAACATTATTTCTCCAGATTTTCCACATCTTACATCGATAAATATCTATCTGCATTTACAAAAACAATAAATAAAATTCATTGATAATTAAACAATTCCACTGTTCCACAAGAAAAGTTTGCCTACTTCATCATTCTGTATGTTTAATCATATACAATCTAACTAGACAATATTTCAATAACATGAAATGTTTTAAAAGACTCACACAATTATTTGTTATTATGTTGGATTATATCACTAATATAAAAAAAAATCATTGTATGCATATTTTCAAATCAATCCTATCTCATAATGTTTTTTAAAATGTTGTATGAAATGCGTTACATATAATTAAAACTTTTACACTTCATTCTTATGATTCATAGATGATCTAAAGAAAACAAAAAAATATACATTATAAATTATTAATAGTCATTATTATTACCAAAATAACCTTTATTTGATCATCATATTCAGTAGGCTTCTTCATCCACTAGATAGCGATCATTGCAAACAAAGAAATATACATTCATACACTTTATCTTAAAATATATTCTTATCTAAATTATTAGATTAATCCATTATAAAATTTTATATCATCAACAAATTAATGTTTTATGTTTTCCTAATCTTATAAAAAAAAAATAGATTTAAACTAGGTTAATAAAATAAAAGGAATCAAAACTATAATTACATATTTTCTTGACAATAGTTCCTGATAAGTCCAAAATGTTTATTATTTTCTCTAGAGTTTTAAAAATGTTCTCCTCAAAGCTGGTTAAAGTTTAAAAATAAAAATAAATATTAATCCATTTAGTAAAATTTATAGAAAATAATCCTTGTTTTTAGTATTTAGGATGATAATTATTAAATCATAATATTAATTAATCCTGTGAAATTTCTTCAATATTCTCTGCCAATATTCTCTGCGGCATATCCGATGCATCCTCCATTTAATTTAAATTTAAAAATATTCAGTAAACTTTTTTTTATAATATTTCCATGGATTCATCTTTTATTCAACTATGTGTTCACTTTTTTATATAAGTTTCCCTCTTAATACATTTAAACTTTCATTTGGTATTTTTATATATCACTTTTTTAAAAAAAAAACAAAAAACTTCAAGTTCTTTTAAACAAATGTTTTCTAAATACATTTTAAACAATTCTAAGACTGGAGGTTTTAATATCAAAAATGCTTCTGTAACATATTCTCCTGAGTTCTTTCTTTAACTCTTGAAAATATTTTTTTTTTAAATGTTACTGTCAGAAAGGATATAACATTTTACTCCTTTTGATATAATATTATATAGAACGATTTATAAGATATAATTGTCTTATTACTATTATTAAAAAATAAATCTTGAATAAGCTTATCTAAATAATAATGCGTCTCCATTTTTTTTCTTTTTAAACAGAAAATAAATTTGCACTGTATCAGTATAATGTCCGTACTATGATTTTTATGCACTAGAATAGTTCTCCGGTGAAGCACTAATAAAGCTGTATCAAAAAATGCCAAAATCATTTTTATATTATTAGAATTTATATGCATTTTATTCCACAGTATATCCATCTTTTCATTGTGAAGTTTAGGTCACATTTCAGATAAAATAATCCTGGCAAGTAACTTTTAAAAATTAGAAAATCATTTTTAAGAAGTTCCTCAAATATATTTTATTTTAAACTCTCTTTTGCAAAATACTTTTCAAATAATATCAATTGGTTTTTTTTTGCAAATAAAACTATAAGAAAGTATTAAAAAAATTGACTAAAATAAAATTTTTAAAAATACTATCTCTTTGATAACTGCTAATATACCTTTCTCTGGTTTCAATACATTATTAAATCTCCTCTGATACCCCCCATGCAATTCATATTTATAGTCTGTAAGAATTCCTCATTTGATTGGTTGATTCTTACTTTTAGCTTGAGAACAAATTTACATATTTTCAATTTTTTACAGAATTGAATCTTTAAAATAAAAATTTATGATGTAATAACTCAAAAATATTATTTAAAAAACTACTTTTAAATCAATTATTACTTTATTAAAATTATTTAAACATTTAAAATAACTTTTAAAATAATTTTAATAACTTATTCCATTCTTAATATTCAATTTATCTAATTTTATTTAAACAAAATATTTTTTTTTTTTTTATTAACTGTATTCGTCGTTATTACATTATTTAAAACATTACATATGATAGTTACCTTAATATTTATTATTATTTGCTTTTATGATAGGCAATAATTCTATCCAATTCTATAATATAACTTTTAAAATATTTTAAACTTTGTTATTAATTCAAACAAGCAGTCTGTGTGAAAGTATGCATTATACAAGTCACATGATCAATAACTTTGACAGACAATTTTTAATCTATTTCTCTGCCTAGATTAATAAAATTGCTACACTTATTGTATTACATAATATAATTATAAAATTTGGAAGAACAATTTAGAAAATATAGAATTAGATATAACCTTCACCATCACAAAACTAATTTTTAAAATATACATATTAATTTTGATTATTAAACATAGTTTATAAATTTAAATACTGTATAACATTTATTTATCTATATGTTTAAGACTATTAAAATTGAGCTTTTTAAATATACTTTTAATTATTTATAGCTGTGTTATTTAATATGGCCAGCTTTTACAACCATATGCAACAATATTTAAAGCTTTACATAACTATTTTTAAATGATTCGCTATAATTTTATATATTACGTATTTGCTTTAGTCTCAAATTGTACTTTTATATTATAATTGACAAACTATAATGAATAAATCAAAAGAACATACTCTAAAATTAAAAATTTTTAGTAATTGACTGTTATGAACTATTACTGACCTATAGAAAAAAGCACTATATATATATATATATATATATATATATATATATATATATATATATATATATATATATATATATATATATATATATATATATATATTATAACTTAACCAATTTTGACTTTAAAACAAATAGGTTATATAGAATATCAGTAGTAAAAGACTGCCACAATTTTTTTTCTTGTTATAAATAAAATTTAAACTGCATATTTCTATTATTTTAAACTGAAAGTAAAACATGAATTATTTTCAAGTTTCAATTAGCTTTAAAAATAAGGCAAAATGTGATACCTTCAAAGTACTTTTTATAAGTTAACAGAAAAAAATATTAAAATTTATTTTTTCAAAACCCTAAAAAAGACTTGCTTGATGTTTATATATATATATATTTCCGCTGATGCCAATAAAATGATATTATTATTATTATTATTATTATTATTATTATTATTATTATTATTATTATTATTATTATTATTATTATTATTATTATTATTATTATTATTATTATTATTATTATTATTATTATTATTATTATTATTATTATTATTATTATTATTATTATTATTATTATTATTATTATTATTATTATTATTATTATTATTATTATTATTATTATTATTATTATTATTATTATTATTATTATTATTATTATTATTATTATTATTATTATTATTATTATAACTGATTAAGTATTTAGAATTATTCAACTCATTGATTTCTGGTTTACTTTGCAACTCAGCTAAAGAAGAAGTATTGAAATTCAGTTTTTCTTAAAAATTACTTAAATAACGCTCAAACCTATGATGGAATTGTTTTGCTATTCATTAATTTTTATCTCCGCTCCTGGCTTTGCCAAAACATTCTTTTATTAAATTAAATTTCCTCATGAAAAATATTTTAAGAGATTCCTAACTTGAACTCTTACATGTGTGATTTCTTTCAATACCTATAATGAAAGACTTGTGTAATATCTTCTAGTTAAGAAAAAAAAATAACTCCTTGCTAAAGGGATTAATTCTCATTATAAATGGGAAGATCTTTAATCTTTTTAGTTGATAAATAAATGATTGTAATAAAGAATAAATATATATATATATATATATATATATATATATATAATATAATATATATATATATGACATATATATATATATATATATATATATATATAAATGAGTTTCATGTATTTAAAACTTTTTTTTTGTATTACATAATTGTAATCTTATATTTTATGCTTATGTTATTAATATATTTTAGATTATATTATGGGAATATTTATAATAGTATTTTCTGCTTGTGAATTTGGTAGGGAACAAAAATAGGTGGGAGGGTTTTTTTTTTTTTTTAATGAAATACATCCAAGTAAATATTTTATTTTGACAATAATAGAGATTTCTTTGAATTTATATTTGATATAATATAATGAATTGTTATTCTGGGATAAAACAGACTTTCTTTTTGGTATGTGTAAACATTTAGAGTGTCTGAAAGCCATTGCATGAAATTTAAATGCCATATAAATTTATAATATTTAGTTTTGTTATACTATCATATTTTGTGAGTTCACATACATTAATAAATTGGGTAAATGTTTTATTATACATATGAGAATATGTGTGAGTGAGTATTTGTGTAAAATTATTGCTATTATTATATTTATACCTTGCTTATTTAGTTATTGACATGCTGCTGAAGTTAGATGTTAACTCACCAATTGGTGCTGCTATTTTTTTTTGCTATCGCATATGTTGAGCCCCTCTATGAAAGAGAGATTGTGACTTATTAATGTGTCAGCACTGCCTGCACATAGATACTGAGTGCCTATCGGTGATATTTTTACTCTTGCTATTGCATACATTTAGTTTCTCCATGAAAAAGAGATTTGTGGCCTATTAATCTTTTAACACTGCCTGCACATACATATCAGATGCCAATTCGTATATTATTTATCATCCATCCTGCCTATATTGCAATGTTTAAAAATGTTATTGAGTATTTAAACGTGTTTCAAGGCATATTTATTTTTAAAATATTTGCTAGTTCTTATAATATAGTTTTAAAGCAGTTCTTGAATGGTAATATGTGTATTATATCTATTTTCTCACTTTTCATAGGTACTTACAATCTATACAATATACTATCTTTATAATGTAACATCACATGCTTTGTCACACTGGTTTTGAGACAGGTGATATTATTAGGTAGTTAATATTATGTTAGTGGTTCTAATACAGGCACATACTTCTTGTTTTATCTTAAGTACAGAATAGTTGGGAAAATGTGTCAGATAATAAGGATCAGAACTTAATAAATTCCACAAAGATTATTATTATAATTTTGTTGCAATATTTACAGGGATATTTAAAGCAATATTGTACAAATACTTTGTTACTTTAATTTGTTAATGATAATTGATGTAATCTGAAAAAAAATTTTTAACATATACTATACTAAATTTCAATATCTGAAGATAAATACTTTTGTTATTATTAAAATACATTTCTGTTTGTGTTGCCATTCTATTGCATTCATTATCCAGAAGATTTCATAATAAAGTTTTGTTATCCATTGTTTTAAAAAGATTACATTTCAATGGTCACATATTATTATATGTTTTATTTGCTTATCTATTTTACCTGCATTGTGGCAAGTCATATGCCTCATTAATTACTATTTATTTAAGTATGTTTTTGTAATATTGTGGGTTGCATAAAATGTGTGTAATATTTTAAAGAATGTATTATATGCTAATATTTAAAATTTTTAAATATCTCAGTTGTCAAGCATTGGATGTCGAGAGGTCAGTGACAGCTGCTTTACAAGAAGTTGTCCCAGGTTAGTGGGTTCACTTCCTGGCTGATGCTATGAACCTTGGAAAAAAAATATCTCAGTTATAATATGAACCCTGAGAGAAGTATCAAACCATTATTGTAACTGTATGATTATAATTATTAAGGTAATGATTATGATTATTGTCAGTAATTGTATTTAATTACATAATATTTATAATATTTAAAGAACTTCAGATAGATTTATTCATAGGCAGTTTGTGGATTTTGTGAATTAACATGGTGACATTTGTTTGATTCATGTTCTGCAATTGTTTGGCATGGGTTGTAATATATATAAAGAAGACAACTTATTTAACAGTCCATTAAAAATAATATTGCCTCATCAGTAATTTTCCAAAATAGAGAGCATTAATCAAACAAGAATATTAATGCCCTTTCTTTTGGCAAATTACTGATGAGAGTATTATTTTTTTTATAGACTATGTAGTTATATATATATATATATATATATATATATATATATATATATATATATATATATATATATATATATATATATATATATATATATATATATATATATATTGTAATGGTCAGATTCATATGCTTCATTAACATAGAGCAGAATTCGAACACCACACAGAACAGCAGCACTATAGGTACCAAAACTACCAGTAGTACTGGGTTCGAACATAGTTATCGGTTCCACAATACACTACAAAACAATGCATCTGATGCCACATTAGTAAATATTTCTTTAGGCATGGTGGTCATGGAGATGCAAGAGATTCAAGACTTAATTTCCAAGTCATCCAATAATAACACTAATATTAGGCAATTACATTTTACAGAATCGAAGAGATATTATATTGAATTGGTATTGAATAAATAACATGTAACAGCAGACATAAAGTTTGAAATTATTTATTTAAAATATTTTGTACTAAAATCATTTAATTAATAATACTTGGTTGTATTTAAAATCTCTATAGTGGTATTTCCAATACTGTTATATTTTACAGAGAGATACATTTATTTGGCTGACTTAATCCAGCTACCTAAATTCTCAAGTGAGTATTTCAAGAGCATGCCTTCAGGGATTTATATCTTTGCAATGCAAGAGTCTAAAGTAGGATTAATAATCGTAGTGGTGGACATATATTTATTTAATTAAAATATTTATTAATTACTATGGACAGACATTTATTTGAGAGGGAGTTATGTCACTAATGCAGAGACAGAGTTATATATTGAGTAATAAAGTTAATAATCAAAAACACATGGTACATCTAGAAGGGTGATATGAGGGTGGTCATATATTAAAACTGCAAAGCCGTGGATGAGTTTAGAACAACAGGATGGCATTTGCCATAGGCCCAAAAGGTAAGATGTCACATAAGCATAATCAGGGGCAAGTGGTTCATGACACGATTACTTCCTGACTGCATGATGGCATCAAGCCCTATGGGAACATTTATTTTGTCCACTTATGTAGGATGACTGAGATTAATTAAATCCTATAGAATCTGGAATATCCATTGCTAATAATGGGTCATCACATCTCTAAAATGTAACACAGGTATAATTTACAAAATATTCTGTTGAGATTTAATATATTTTATAACTTGGTCCTACATCATCAACATTTAATAAAGAACATTTTGAGTCTCAAAGAAATGCAATTTACGGAATTATTACTAAAAATTTAATAAAATATAAAAGCAATAGTTAAGTTGGGTGGGTATTAATAACTAATATATCAGCCATTTGCTAAGTAGTAGACCCCTGCATTGCAATAAATGAAGCACCGAATGTGTGTCGATTTATATGAAAATATTAAGTAATTTATAGAAGTAAATATTAATTAGGATAGGCAGGACACGGATCCACTGTTTCAAGCAATCATGTATTTGTATTTAGAAAATTATGGAGATTTCTGAACTGATCAGCCAACATGAGTATATAAAAGAAATATATTAATATGTCATAGGACAAGATGGCAACCATCTTGATTAAAATCTATATTTAAATTTGGTGAGGTCCAGTCGGAAATCTTATTAGTATGCTATTATTAGAAAATAAAAATGTAAAATTTAAAAATACATACCCAAGAAAAGATAGAATTAGGTAAGCTAGATTATTAAAGAAATTTAGATAATAAATTAATCATTAAATTCATAGTTTTACAATTTATAATTTTACAAGTTATATAGAGAGTGAGCTATAGCGTGATTAATATTTAGAATACTCTAGGCATTGGGTACAGGTACCTGTTTTATACTAAGATTTCAGATTCAGTGGTTGCAGCAAATTGTTCATGAGTTCAAAAGTAGCAGTTTTTTCCAGCATTTAGTTTATACATTTATTTCAACAGCAACAGCAGCTTGGGCAGTAGATCCTCTTGGTTGATTTTGTGGAGGGCACATGTGAAGGTTCAGCATATAATCACCCATCTCCAGAGGGAGAATAGTCTGGGCACTTTCTACTTGAACATACTGTGGTAGGTAAATTAATTTAAGATTTCTGGATTCTCTAAACTGATAATGAGCAAAGCAAAAGTCTAACTAAAAATTCTTGGAAAATTCAAAATGTCCTCTTTTCTTGATCTTATCTTTGCATTTTTTGTTCTATTTTATTTTTTGGATCCACTCATTTGCCCCAAGGAGAATCAATGCATTTTTATAAGTTTAATTTATTTAGAAAGCTGCATTTCTATTGTTCAGGTTTATTTTTACTTTTACATTCTTGTAATTAAAGCTTTTAAGGAATTTTTTTTAAATTAATCTATTATCTCTCACCAACAATTATTATTAAATGCAAAATTTAAACACAGCAATAAATAATGAACTTTACAATTTAAAATAAATGGTTAAAATTATATAAAATTATATAACTAAAAGAGAAATCCAAAATGTATCATTTATTTTTATTTATTGCTTTAAATTTGTTATCGAAATGTGTGTGTGTTTGTGGTGAATTTTACATATATTTATACATTTTTAATATTGCTATGCACACAATTCGATACCAAAAAGTTTAAATTTGAATAGGAGAGGGTGGTGGGTGAGAGACAATAGAAAAAGGTAAAACTTAAGATTCAAATGTGAATCTTACTGTTTCAATATATATGTAAAATACAATTCTAATCTCCAATCACAATCTATTCAGGTGGATGTGCTAACACTATGCTGAAAAGTATTTCATATATGCATGATCATGAAGTTCCTTTGTATAAAAACCATCTTATCATAACAGCCATGAACTATTTTCTGATAACTGGATGGAAACTCTTTTATTTCTCTTTGATACCTTTCAAAATGGAGTAGGACAAATTCTTAAGGTTCACGTAACTATTATTACTACATATTTATTCATATTTTTTAGAAATATGAATAGTTGTTATCCAACATGTATTATCCAGTGTTGTAAAATTATTGTTTTTTTATCTCTAAGTTTAAGATTTAAACCAAACCATGGTTTTTTTTTTCTCAGTTACCTGATAGCTCTTGCCTGTAATCAGTTGAGTATTTTTGAAGTCAGAATATATGTGTTTTCGAATGAGTTTTTTTTTCTGATATTTACAATAATGACAGACAAAAATAAATCATGGCCCTTAACCTCAAATTGCTATAAATTTTCCAACCAAACGGTGATTGGTGGCTGAAGACCAAGGGTGATAAGACTTTAATGGTTGTAAATCCAGGATGCCCTTTGATGATGACATTTTATTTAGATTAATTCCAACTGCAAATCATGTTAAATAAGGTTGCAAGAATTGGAAGAACTGTCTTATATTAAGTGGACATTATTGGACTTTGCGAAATAGAAAAATATATAAAGAGACAATTAGTTTTAAAAATGGGCATGTAAGCTCAAGCATTGAAAGTACAAGTGCAATGGGATTAATTATAAATAAAAAGTGGAAAAAGCATTGTGAAGATTGATGGTGTATCAAACTGATTGGCAAGAATAATCATTGAACTTAATAGTAAATATCAAATGCAGATAATTCAGGTTTAGGCTTCAACAAATTCTCATCATATTAATGATAAATTAGAGGATTTTTATATAAATATATAAAAGCCTTTTGATCAGACAAAATAAGATTTTATTATTATAAGGGGAGAATTAATGCTAAAATTGGTAAAGAATTGAAATATGGAAGTGCTGTAGATAAATTTGCTTATCGTGATTGAAATGAGATAAGTAATAGATTTGTGAAGTGTGCAGAAAAAGAATATCTTTATATTATGATTTTTTTTTTTAAAAAAAGTTAAATGGAAATGAACATGCAAGCATCCCAATGAAGATATAGTAAAATTGGAATATATTTTGTCTAATAAAAATATGTCTTTCAAGATTGTAATGTTTTTAGTAAATTCAACACAGGAAATGTTCTCCAATTAGTGATATATAAGATATATATTGATGCAAAACTAGGTAAACAAAAATATTAAGAAAACCTGTCTTCACAGATAATGTTCCTAATCTTCAATAACATTCCAATGAATTTAAATTAGAAATTTCAAATCGTTTTAAAATATTAATAGATTTTGAACATGATACAGATTTGAATAAAATCAATAGAAAGACAACTGATATACTTTTAAAAACTACAACAAAGAAATAGCAATTGACCAATACATTTTTTACTGAGACAAGACAATTTATGAAGAAAAGAAGGAATACAAAATCATATAATAATGATACATTATGATCATTTTGCATTTTGTAAAAATATATGAAAAAGAGTAGAAAATGGTATAAGAATGTATAATTGTAAACTACCAAGAAAACCCGATGAAGAAAATAAAAGTCAAGAATGTAAAACAACCCCTTGCTATTACCAAAAAGAGAAATGGCATCATGAAATGTGTAGAAAAGTTCTATCAACAATTGTATAGCAAACTAGAAAAGTATTTTGAATTACCCAAGATTATAAATGAGAAGTAAATCATGAAATTAAATTTATAAAAAAAAAGAGAAAAGCTTCAGGTAATGATAAAACTATAAAGAATATCTTAAAAATAGCAGAAAAAGAAATTAAAAAAACTTCTGGCAAAGTTATATATGAAATGTATAAATGATAAAGTTGTCCTAATTAATATTAATATTTAAAAAATATGATAAATGAAATATTAGAAATTATGATTCTATCAGTCACCAAAATAATTACAACTTATTTATAATAAACTTTGGATTTTAATCAAGTAAAAGAACAATCTGGATTTAAAAATAATTTTTAGTACAGCAGATCATATCCAAGTACTGAGAGGAGTAATTGTAAGGACCAATGAATAAGAGTTGCCATTATACTTTGGATTTTCAGTTTCTGAAAATGCATTTGATTTTATAAGCATTTCTTTGGTAGACTCAAAATAATGTCATATTTTAAAGAATGTTTATAAAAATGCAACAGCAACAACTAGATTACATAATGATATTATAAAACTAACATTGAGAAGGGTATATGACATGGGATTCCATATCTCTAAAACTTTTTACAGTAGTTTTGCAAAAAGTATTTTGCGGATTAAAATATGAAGCTAATTGGGTAAATAAGTGGAAATTATTTATGCCACCTAGATTTTTAGATGATATAGTTGTCTTTTTCAAACAATGCTTTAGACATCAGGAAATGTAGCAAGAATCATCAGATAAAAATAAGAAAGTAGAATTAAAGATTAATGTTAAAAAAACTAAAGTAATTTTCAATTAATTTCTCAAAAAAAAAATAATAATAAAGATTGATAATGTTGAGTTAGAAGAAATTAACAACTACAAATATCTTTGTCAGGTTATTACTACAAATGAAAACATAATAGATAAAATTAATCATAGAATTAAACTTAGTTGGAGTGCTCTTGGTAGAAATAATTTAATACTAAAATTAAATATGCCTATGTGTTTGAAAAGAAAGGTATTTAACAAAGGTATGTTACCATTTCTTACTTATAAATTTGAAACTAGGATTCTTAACAGAAGGATAATATAGAGACGTTTGATCACTCAGTAAAGTATGGAGAGATGTATGTTAAGAGTAACAAGAAAGAACAAAAAATGAAATACATGGGTGTGAGAATAAACAGATGTTACTGACATTATAGAAAGGATTAAGAGACTAAAGTAAAGTTGGACCAGACACATTATTAAAAAAGGTTACATGTGAGATGGATGAATGAAATAAGTAAATGTGTTGGAGTGATGTGGTGATGAGAGGCTAGAAATTGGAGAAGATGGATTGAACTTGGAGAGACTTCCATTCTGCAATGGATCGATAATAGTTGTAAATGATGATGATGATGTGAAAATCTCTGATTATCACAATACAATTTAATAATTAGATACCTTTTGCTTGCAAAACTTTAAAACTTTTAAAGAATTAATTGCATATATTTTGTTAAATTACATAAATAATATCTTTTATACCAATATTATACCTTTCTTATCCGATATAAGCATCCCATATCATGACAACTATAATAAATCACTAAAATAGCTTTAGTTATAGGCATCTTTTATTGTTCATAAAAAATTGTAATTATTCTATCTGAAGATGGTTATACAAATACAAGTTTATGCATATAATTAATTAAAAAGGAATATAATTAAATGATTTGTCTGTGATTTATTATGAAGAAAGACATCGATTTTGAAACCCACTATTCTACTGAAAGAAACATTATAGTTAGTAATTTATTCTATTCTACGCAAATTCTTCTAAAAATTGAATATTCAGATATATGTATGATAAATATTTTATAAAAATTTATTTCTAAATTTGCATTAATTTTGCTTTTTTTTTTATTTATTTGTATTTTGTAATATACTTCTGCGCTTACTATTTAAGCATTAATATTCTTTAGATATTTTACACAATTAAACTGATAAATTTTTAATTTAAAGCTATACTTGGATTTTTATTATTTTGAAAAATTTATCTTCTGTTTTGACATTTATGTGTTTATTTTATATACAAACTATTAGTCACTTTTGTTGCGTTGTAATTTGTCTTCAAAAAGCTTCCAGCAGCGTTTCAAAATTTTTAAGTAGTTGCTATTTATTATTTATCAATAAAACCATTATTTTACGTATAAAAATAGTTAAAGAAAAATTTTTGAAGGTAATTACCGCTAATAATAATATAGAGGTGTTAAAGTATTAAATCACTGAGATTTACATCTTTATTAATACATCTACGAATCGATATATATATATATATATATACACACAATATGTATTTTTAAAAATTGCAATCAATGCTCACTCATATTTTAAATTTATGACTTTAAATATTTGACTTTTACTGTGAATTTTAACTAATATGGGGTTTTATTGCTTATAACAATGCTAATATGTCTTTTAAATACACATACTTTGTTGAGTTAAAATGCATTTTAGACAACTAGCATGCTTGAAATCTGAGAGTGAATACAAGGATTATAACTTAGAGCAAGATACAAGCCTGGCCCAAAAATAGAAAAATGTGATGAGTTAAAAAATATAGATTGCCATGTATCTGCAGTTAAGCATTAATTGAAATAGACATGTGTTTAGTGCACTCTTTCAAATACAGTTCACTTTTTATACACACTGATTTAAAATATATAAATCTGCACACATACTTTGGTAGCCAATTGTCCCTATGAAGAAAACAATGGGTTATTATTAAATCTGGATGAGAAATTTTCTTTATACATGTTACTAAACCTCTATGTTTTCCTGTAATTGCTGCAGCACCATCAGTACAAAACCTTACGCATCTTTCCCAAGAAATGTTTTATGTTTGGAAATACAATTTAATTATCTTTAAAATTTCTTCTGATGTTGTTGAAGATTCTAATTTTAAACTGTATAGCAATTCTTCCTGAATATCTTTACATGTAAGATCAATATATTTTATATAAATTAATATTATTCCATCATTAGAAATGTCTGTAGATTCATTTAATTGAATTGAATAATACTTTGTTTTTTTTTATATTTCTATTAATTCAGATTCACCATCAATTACTCACCAACATGTAGTGTCATTTGACAAGGGAATGCTATTTATTTTTGATTCAAATTAATTGCCAAATAATTCTTTGCAAATATCTTTTATGCATGGCTTTAGTAACATCTCCCCTATTGTATATGCTTTTTTTTGCATTTAGCAATGTGATAGACTATCAAGTATGAACATTTTAAAAGTTTTTTATCCTGTAGAAACAAATTTTGTTAAATTAGATCTATTTGTTTTAAATTCATCTTGTTTTCTTTAAAAAAAATAATAGATTCATTTTTATATTGACTATGGTCTGTTTCCAAATGCCTTAACAGTTTGATACTTTTAAATGAAGAATTAATCAAAATAGATCCTCAGACAGCACATTGTGGTAGCTCTATTCCATTTTTTTTATAATTATAAACAAAGTGTGCATAAATTTTGGTTCTTTCACTACTGGTTCCCTTCACATGGTAGGCAATTCTACATTTTCATCATCTGAATTGAGTTCTTGAGAAATTTCTTGTTCCTTTCTTCAAAAAAAAAAAAAAAGAAATATTTTACTTTGTTTACTCACTATTAAAAAAGGCTGAAAGAAATATAAAAGAAGACATAAATTGAAAATATTAAATGCTTTCAAAATAATGTATGTATTAATCACATTCAATGAAATATAAGTATTATTTGGAAATTACAAATATATGTATCTTTTAACAAAATATAAAATTCAATTATTAACACAATGATTTAGAAAAATGGTGTAACTGTAGTACCTATAAATTTATTTTTTGTTGTTTTAACAGCTATACACTAGTTCAAACTATACACTGTGAACTGAGAATATTTCTACTGAATTCCACCACCAGCACTGGTTGATGCTTTGGCTGCATTAATTTTAGTTGCATTTTTGGTTGTAATTTTTAGAACAATTACATTTAGAAAATAATCATGAAATTTAACTTTATGATTATTTAAGTTCAAATTTACAAATGAATTTGAGAAAACAACACAAAGCATAGATAGTATTACTGACCTTTTTTTTATTAATACTAATAATTTCTTAAAATGTAAAAAGATTTTTGCTATCAGATATTTATGTTTTTATTTCTTGGTGAATATTTTCAACCCATTAAAAAATTAACATGATTGAATATTGGGTCATGACCCAAACATTGAGAAATGCTGCTGTAGACTGCTCTTATTGATATATTACAAAAAATCTGATTATATCAGTAGTTCACAGAGCAGTTTAATTTAATTTTTTAGTGCAAAATGACCATAAACAATGATAAAAAGTTTGAACAAAAATGACTTCAAGCCATATCATAGCAGTATCTCACAGTTTTTCATTAGGAAACTGTGCTATATATAAAAAGATAAGTTTAACCTTAGTATATGAATAAGAATATAACATCTTCTTTGTTATTTGTGAAAGTTATACTGTATTGATAAACTGTATTTTACCACCAACAAATTAATGTTATTACGACTGCCTTAGAAACTTATATTATCTTTGGTTTCATCTAATTTCCAATTAACAATGGTACATATCTATTTATTGTTCATTATTTTGTGATCATTTGTTTGGTAATGGATCAATTCCTTAACAAAAATAAACTTATATAAAGAAATTATAAATTATCTAAAAATTTTGAAAAGCTTAATCTGAGTTGGAATCTTACTCCTGAAGTCAATTCTATACTAAAAAGCTTTCATTATTTATTTTTTGAAATGAGAGAATTATAATTTACATTTCATTTTAGAAAATATAAACAAAAAAACTCATTAATAATGATATTATTTTTAAAAATATCTATATAATAATAAAATTAAAAAGAAAAATTATAAAATCAAAAAATTGGAAATTTTATTAAAATTATTTTTTATTTAGTATATATTAATTCTGACATTTTATTCCAGATATTTATTTAATACATTTTCAGAAAACACTTGTTTTTTCACAGCTTTAATAAATTTGGCAATTTTACTAATGGGTATTTTATTCATAACATTATCTTCATTTGTAACTCTAAATTCTATCAATCCCTCTTGCATGACATTAGTCTTTAGAAGATATTTAAACTATTTTCAAGTAATTGATTATTTTATATTAAAAATAAATACTACTTCCATTTGAAAGCAACTATATACTTATAAATAAATATATCCTGGAATTATAACCAATATCTTAAAAGAAGCAGGTAAAGAAATAAAAAAAAAAAACGTTTGTCAAAGTTATATACCAAATATCTAAGTAATAAATATGTGCCAGATGGTTGCAAAAATGAAACATTAATATTAATATTTAAAAAAGGGATAAAAATATAAGAAATTACACACTTAACAGGCTTTTATCAGTTTTATGCACTATTTTTATCAAACTAATTACAACTCTTCTATGGCAAACTTTGAATAATCAACCAACCAACAAAACAAGATGGATTTAAAAGTAGTTTTAGTACAATGGATCATATCTAAATATTAAGAGAAGTTATAGAAAGAGACCATAATATAAATTGCCATTGTACTTTAGATTTGTAGATTATGGGAAGGCATTTGATTGTATAAGCATTTCTTCAATGATTAAATTAATGGATCATCAAAATATAGATCCATGATATTGTCATATTCTAAAGAGTATTTATAAACATGCAACAAAAATAATTAGAGTATGATTATACCAAAAAGATTGACATTGAGAAGGGGATACAACAGAGTAATTTCATATCTCCAAAACTTTTTGCAGCAGTTTTGCAAAAATTATTTTTTGGATTAAAATGAGAAGCTAAGGGAATAAAATTAAATAGGGATTATTTAAATCATCTAGATTTGAAGATGATGTAATTGTTTTTGCAAATAATGTTTTAGAATTTCAGAAAATGTTGCAAGGGTTATGAAAATAAAGTAAGAAAGTAGGAGTAAAGATAAATGTTAAAAATTCTAAGATAATGTTCAATGGATTTTCTGAAAAAAAAAAGAAAATAAAGATTGGTAATGATGAGTTAGAAAAGATTAATAAGTACAAATACCTGAATCATATTATTACTAAGTATGGAAACATAATGGATGAAAATAATCATAGAATTAAACTTGGATGGAGTGCTTTTTAAAGAAAGGGAATATGTTTATGTATTTATAAAAAAGATTTTAATAAATGTGTTTTACCTACTCTTTTTTATTGATCTCAGACTTTAACATAAAGGCAATACAGAGACTTTATATTGCTAAAAGTAGTATGAAGAGATTAAGGTTAAGAATAATAATAATAGATCATAAACACAATAGATGGATGAGAGAACAAATAGGTATTAATGACATCATTGAAAGAATTAAGTGACTGATGTGAAGTTGTGGTGAATATATTGATTAAAAGAGATGATTACTGATGGAGAGTTAAAATCTTAAACTTGATTTGAAGCGTAAAATACCTAGAAAAGAATGAATGACATAAGAAAATATGTTAGTGTGAGAACGAAAATAAAGGCTTGAGATAAATGAAGATGTGTTAAACTTGGAGAGACCTTCATTTTGCAATGGAACACTAATGGTTGAAAATTATATATATATACTGTTTTTATTACTTTCAAAATGCTACATATTTTAATATAAAAATAATCATCTAGTGTTAGATTTATCTCAATTGTTTTGTTACATTTTTATTCTTTAATTAATATAGTCAATTTTTGTGGATGTTCATGTCATTAATATTTATGCTGAGGCTAACCACATCACAAAGTTACACAATGAGATATGCATAGATTTTGAAAACAATTTTATTTAATATTGTGATAGACGTATATATATTTTTTCTTTTATAAATCAAATAAAATTATAGCCATTAACATAGTGAAATAGTTATATGAAGCTGGTAACATATTTAAAAAAATTATGCACCTCATTTTTTTTTATATTTTGAAGCATACATATAGAATTAAATATTCACATACATATTTTTACATTTTCAAGGAGAGTTCTAGAATTTGTAATAATTATTTACATGCTTATTTTTTATATAGTTAGTTTAATAATACAAGTGTATTATTTATATATGTAATAATAATTGACATGGACCATTCTTGAATGTATGTTGTGATAATTAAAAAATCGTAATATTCATAAGAGTGATTATTAATAGTTGTAATTACTAATTTGTAAACTGCATACTCATAAGTAATATATTAAGGTTGTAACCTTAAGACTATGTGCCTAAAATGTGTATCTATCTATCTATCTATCTATCTATCTATCTATCTATCTATCTATCTATCTATCTATCTATCTATCTATCTATCTATCTATCTATCTATCTATCTATCTATCTATCTATCTATCTATCTATCTATCTATCTATCTATCTATCTATCTAACAATCTAATTATATATATATATATATATATATATATATCTATCTGTCTATCCATCCATCTATCTATATGATAATTGAACCATCAAACTATCTATATGTCTGTCTGTCTGTCTATATATATTAATCAACTTATTTCAGATTTCTTGAAATAGATTTGGGAATAAATTTTATCATACCGAATGAAAAATTTGCTTTTTCTGTTCTACATTTTTAGTTCTGCATGGAGTACCTTCATGAATATAACATACAGGAGTTTCTCCGTGTAGTAATAAATCATTGTGAGATCCAGCTGGGGATAAAAAAGTATTTTGTATATGAGTTGGAAATTGAGAATATTTTTTTCAGTTCTCTGGTTTCTTTTGATTTTTTAAAAGTTTGGCTAAAAATAATTTAAGCTTCAAATCAGATTAGCTACAGAGAAGACACAAAAAAATTCAGTTTTTCTTTCTTTCTTTGAAAATATGCCTGCTTTCAGAAATAATTGACTTTTAGAAACCTTATTAATAACATTGTGAAACATTTTAATGCTAATTTTTTTATTGTAGCCAATATGATTTTGTTTTAAATATAATCAGGTATTTTGATGAATATTTTTTTATTAAAAAAAAATTGTCGGTTTAATGTTATTTTATATGTAATAAATCATTCTGTGTAATAAATCAAATGCTTTTTCAGAAAAATAAATTGATTTATTTGACTCCTCCTTCTTGCTTTTTTAAACAGTATAAGGTGACAAAATGTATTATTATTACTTAATTATATTATTAACATAGAAATCTGTCGTTTTTTATTTTAAGTTTACTGGTTTTGGGTGTTCGACACAATCTTTTCATGGATTTTGTGATTCTATCCCAGAATTCAAAAGCATTACCAAAAAAAAAAATATTAAAATAAAATATTTAATTCATGT
This sequence comes from Epiperipatus broadwayi, assembly GCA_028023455.1. Taxonomy (NCBI): domain Eukaryota; kingdom Metazoa; phylum Onychophora; class Udeonychophora; order Euonychophora; family Peripatidae; genus Epiperipatus; species Epiperipatus broadwayi. The sequence continues at coordinate 63,319 of JAQFVV010000331.1, read as the reverse complement.
TGATTTTATTAATTTATTCATATAAATATACTGCCATAGTAAGCAATAAATAATAAATTGAAATTTTTAAATTTAGGATTCGAGTGTTTAAGTTTTAGATAAAACTTTATATGTTTGCATGCATGTTTAAATTTAAAAACTTGCTGTTGGAACATATAAAGGATCGTTCCATAAATTTTAATTCTTTGAAATTCTTTTTATCTTCTGAGTGATTTTTTTTTTTCTAAACAAAGTTATTATCATTAATTTCAGGATACTTATCATTTCAGAGATTATACTTCTATCTATTGACTTTCCCCCACTTCGTGTAAGATTTTGCAGGCGGATATCTTTTATTTGTTTAATCACATACAAATAAAACCTAATATGTTTAAATATATGGAAACAAATCTATGGAAGACGAAGCAGGTTACATACTACGGGTAGGTCATAAATGGTACAGTTATGTATAATGAATATTTTATATGTTGCTATTGGTTTAATCATTTCTGATTTTATATACATTAATAAGTTTTCTTTGTTAATTGTGATTACTGGCTGAACTACTATCAGAAATTTTTGCTAAATATATTTAAGAATATGAGAGTGAAATTTAGACATAGTTGTTTTCTGTAGAACCAAAATCTGTATTTAATATTTTAATTGAGGCTTCATTTAGTCAAGATCAAATATAAATGATTTTGTTCTATAATTATATGTTATTTTCTATTGTAACTTTTTTCTTTATTTAAGATTTATTTCCTAATGCTGTTAATCAGATTTTAAAAAAATCAAATAGATTGACTATAATTTGTTTTAGAGGAAGAGGGGGTGGGGATATTATTATTTTAGGTTTACAATTTTTTTTTTAAAAATCAAATCATTTTGATTACTACAAACTTCCATTTTTCGTTTAAAATTATGACAAATTATTAAGAATTTTAAACAAATTCATGCTAATGAAGATTTTGTAAATAAATAGTGTGTTTCTAATTTACAATCTTTGAACCCTCTTGCAAACTTTTATTTTTTACAAGTAAATAATTATAAATAATTCATAATTTAAAATATTATTTTATTACTATATTTATAATAAGTTAGTCGATTTTTATAGTAGAATTGGACGATTCCAATATAACTTTTTAGGTTCACTCATTTAAATTTCTTTGTATATATAAAAATTGTTTATCTGAATATTTCTTATATATTTAAATAAAGGGACTTGAATTTATGATTTTTCAGTCGATTCTTTCTTCACTCCATCTGAAACAACCTATACACATCCCTCTAATTATAGATATATAGATATAAAGCTCATCCTGAATCATTTTCTTTTATATTTTGCTTAAGAGTTGAATAAATAAACTATTTAGTTATTTTATAAATTATCCACTGTATTTTATTTAAAAACTTTATTTTACACTTTAAAAAAGTTTTTTTTTTTTCCAGATTAAAATTATATACATAAAATAAAATTGTTTATATTATGACAATAAGTATAATATACAAAGATAACAATTATAACATATAGTTCTTATTAAATTAGAATTATATATTCAGTATATTGTTTATGAGTTATATAAATAATGTACAATATTGAATTATTAATAAAATGTCTTAGGAAATAGAATTGTGAGAATATTGATCTTGTTGTTCAGTATTGATGGGATTTTTTCTTGCATTTTTTTTTTTCATGGTGATAACTTCTGGATGTCAATTCTGTTAAACACTTTTGATGTTTTTTTTAAAAAAAGATATGTAATGTCATAACTAAAACTAGTCCAATTCTTTTAAACTGTTGTGTTATACCACCAAAAAAATTAAATTTGCAATTATAAGTATTTGTCTGTGAATTTTCTTAGATGGTTCTTCGGGAATGTGAATTATCTTTATTTTTAAAGTTTTTTTCTTGTTTAATTGTTTTATTTTGTTCTTCTTTTGAATTTTTATTTTATTTTATTTTCTGTTGTATGAAGGTCAGAATTATTATATGATGAACTCTTGACTTTTTTTTTAAGTACATGGGTATGGTAGTGATGTTAAACATATCTATGTGGATTGCCATGTATGATTCATGTCACAATTAAGTATACCAGTTGTTTTAATAAAGACCTGAGAAGATATTAAAAATTAAGAGATTTTAATGTATAATGTTTGTAATGTTCAGTTGAATTAGTTATTAAAAGTTTTTCACATTTATCAGTTTTGAATATTCTTCGGGAAAATCTCTGGATAACCACATTTTAGCCTTGCATAGAATGTATTGAGACATATTTTTTATGAAATAACTTAATAGTGGAAATATCTTTGAAAAACATAAAATATTTTTTTTGGAATAACATTTTTAGTAAATATTAAGTAGAATGCAGAAGTATTGATGAGCAAGGTTGATGTTTATATATATATATATATATATATATATATATAAACATATAAACATCAACCTAAAAAAGAAATATACTTTTATATATATATATATATATATATATATATAAAAGTACTTGAATTTAAAATCTTTCTTTTTTTATTAAAACATTCAAATCACAAGATGTAAAATTTACTTACCAATTGTTATTTATTCTGTTAAACCCATGGATATATCCATATCATATGGGTATACTATTTAATTATTTAGATATTGCATTCTTGTTGGAAAACAATTTTTCAAACATAATTAGCAAATTCTTAAATAATGAATTTTATGATAGAATAATATAAGTCTTTACAGATTTAAGACTATATTTTTGCATTGTTACAGCAATTAATAAAAAATTCCTATCAAAAATTTTATAATTGAAATATTAATATTCTTAATGGACTTTATTATAGTTATGATGGTGTCAAATATTTTAAAAAGATTATAAAGTAGTGAATCTCACACTATTACATATTATTTTTACTACTTTAAATGACACATGCTATTTAAAAATTGTCATTAATTACATTTTATTATTAGTCATTTCATGATAACTATTGTCTAAAAAATTATATGCAATAACTTATATATATATATTGTAACGAGCACAGACGTTCGTTACATTGTTGTTGTTTTTTATTTATTAAACATGTAAGTAAATTAAAAGTTCGCATTTAAAAATGTTCTTTTAGAATTAAAAATTGAAATTAAATATCATCTTAAACTCGTATATATTAAATCGCACAGATAAAAAAAAATTATTAAAATAAAACTGTATTAAAAATAGAAAAGGTATTTTAAAAACAAAAACTTAAAAAGATTTAGAGATAAAAATATATATTTGATTTGGAAAACAGGTTAATTAATCAGAAATGGAAATGATTGTTAATTAGTTAAATGTAAACCAGCCTTGGGCATTTAAATGTAAAAACATTGGTCAGATAGGAAAACAATAGAAACAAATAGCCAATGAAAGAAATCCATCGGGAAATCGGACCTCAGCGAAAGGATCATCACATCGAGGACATAATGCCAAGTCAATCCTTCGAATACGTATAAAAGGAAAATTTGGAAATTATTAATGAGTGATTGATTATTGATTATTACGATGTGACTATATGTAGTTGTACAGAGTTGGAGGCGATGGAATTTACAGACGCACTGTCAATTCTGTCAGCTGTTAAAGAAAGGAGAAATGAACTATCGTTTTCTACATTGAGGACCAACTAAATAAAAAAACCTCCGAATGAATAAATAAAACATCGGCTAAATGTATACCAATATCTTCAGGATGGCGTGGGAATTCCCATTCAAACTTACAAACGACAGATAAAGATGAACTGTTTAAAACCGTAAGAACTTTACAATTAATGAACATTAAATTAAAAACTTTTCGTATTTAAAATAATTGCATTAGTTTCCTATCTGACTAAAGTAGTTAAAATGTTATTTGATGTATTTTTTATTTATTTAAAATCATTTCCATTTATTTAACTTTGTTCTTTAAGTTTATTTATGATTTCTGTTTTCCGATGAATTAAAATATATCAATGTTAAACTTAAGTCGGGCGTGAATGGCTGTATAGATTTGTAAAGTTATATTAGGGGAGGGTAATCTTAGGTTATTTGTTTCGTGGTTAGATTGGGTCAATGGATTGGATATATTGGTGTGATTAGTAGATGTAATATTGATTCGCTATGGGCAGAATCGCTTCATACGCCGCACACTTCCGTTTGCCTATGGAAGGAATTATAAGTCGGATACCGCAGTTCCTTTCTATGGAGTTTTTTGTTTTATTGCTCTTCTTTGCAGATAGATGTAATATTCCTATCTCATAAGAGGCAATTTCTTCTCTTAACCTTTTGTGCTGCCGTATTTTATTACATTGAATACATCGATATATCAGATGAATTGATGCCAGTTTGACTACGAATTTTAGCCTAAGGTTAAATAGGGATAGAATGTTTATTTTCAAAAGAAAATTTATGTGGTCTATTCATACTCAACCCTAAATAAAAATGCATTAAATTTAAGTTTGTTTATAGATGCTTGCATGGATTGTTTATTGGTTAACTATGTTTTGCGTTTCCATATTTGATCAAAATATATAGACATTCGATAAATAATGATACCTTACGGTGAGTATCTAAAATGTATTTATTCGGATGTCTTTTAAGTTATTGGTGACAATGCAAGTATCTTATGGTGAATACTATTGGGTTACATATAAATTTCCCTCCGCAATTGTCAGTAATCAATAATTTTGTATTTTGATTGTTTATGTTTACTTTGAAATGTTTTTGACCGTGAAATCTATGTAACCGATCTATATTCAACATTATAAACAAGCTTTTATAATCCCATCTGTGCGAACTTAATTAAAATGTAAAATTAGAATATAATAGTAGTTAAATGTAAATTAAAGTCAAAAATCAAAGTTAAAAATGTAGGTTAAATTTTGAAATGTAAAACTAATACTAAAATAATTTTAAATCTTATATATGTGTGCATAAATAAATATTTGTATGTTAATTACTGGAAGTGGCTTATTTTATTCTTTTTTTATATATATACACTTAGATTATCTTATTAGATCTCTGCTATTCCACTGAGCTAGTGACATGGGCTAACGACCGGAATCAAAATTTAAAAAAAAATATATTTTTTTTGACTGACGTATCTGCCTACTTTATAAATTTTTCTAGGTTCAAATGCCTAGATGGCGCCCTGTAGTGCAGTTTACGTTAAGTGGTATTCTCCGGATTGTTACAATATATATATATATATATAGTAACCCAGTGCTTTTGCACTTGGTTTTATTTAGCATTATTTCAATGCTATTCTTTAAAAAAAATGATAAAATAAAAATAGTAATAATTGGTTAGTAAAGTGTGCTATTCATTTACCTAGACATGGTTTATGTGAATAAATAATATATTTCCTAATGCAATATCATGTTTTCAAAATGACATGAATAATTTAAGTAAGATATTATTATAAGAGCAGGTTAGTATAATTTAAAACAAATATAATAAACTGTAGTTAATTCTTAGATGGTTATAAAAAGAAAAAAAAAGCATAAATGTCAATTAAATAATTATAAGATGTCTTATTCTAAGGAAAAGTAACTTCTGGTAAATTCATTTGTAGAAAATAATTTATGTCTAATTACAATCACAGATAATTATTGTTGGTTTAAATGTAATTATTATTTTCATTATTAAACTACTTTGTAATACATTTTTACTTCATAACCAAGTGATTATTTTTTTCTTGGAAGAGGTTGCTAGAGTTAAAGGAATGACCAATTATATACTCAAAATCATTTTTTTAGATCGTCTGCCTTCTGTATTTCAAAGAAATAACAGTGCTGAAATTTGGTAACACAATATTTTTAAATTTTGCAGAAATAAATGTATAATCAAAGAAAAGTTCTATTCACAATGTGTTGCTGAATCTTTTGGTAAGATATCTTGAATTTCTAAGCCATTTCCCTATTTCAAAACTTTCTACATTAAGTAATTGTTGTGTCTTAAAATGTGGATATTTTTTTTATTAACAAAGCCAAGAAAAATGAAATTAGCTGAGCATATTAATCAATTTATTATTTTATCTAAATTAAAGAAAACAAATTATTTTCCAGGTGGGAAATAATTATTTAGTGACTTATTATTATTTACTAATATTTTCTTGGTGTAGGAGAAAAATAATTAAAAGGAATATTAAAAAAAAAGAAAGAAAAACTAGAAATATTTTTAGTGCTTATTCTAAGTATATTGTCTGCATTTCTAAATAGTGCCATTTTATCCATTGAAATATATTTTGTTCACCAAGAATTGTCTAAAACAAAAAAAATAATAATCATAATAATACTAAGCTATACACCTGTATATTTTTTTTAAAAGCAAAAAGGAAAACTTTCTTGATGTAAATATGAAAATTAACTATGTGCATTCTTTAAGGGAAAATTACTATTGGAAAAAAATAAAATTCTGAGATTATGAACAAGAACTGAATATCTTTAGTAACTTAAGAATAAAATAAAATTATATATTATAATATAAACAAGGTGAAATTTTTATAACTTCATCCATTCTATAATCACCTGCAGTTATTATCATAATAATCTATAGGAAAAGTGCACATTTTCATTCATAAGTAAGCTAGCTATGTATACGTATCATCTTTAAATAATGTGTATATTTATCATCGTGGTTATTCATATTTTTTTCATTGGAATCCAAACCTTATGTTTATAATTCAATTGAGTATTAATCTTCAGTTCTACTATACATTTTTTTTGTGTTCATTATTATAATTGCTAAAAAAATGATAACTTATCACTAGAAAAAAAATTGTGTTTATTACTTTCAATGCTTTATAAAAGGTGACCGGATGAAAACTCTTCACCTGGCCAAATACCTCAACAGAAAAACAGCTCTGCTAATGAGATAATGTATATTTGTTTATTTAATATTTTTTTAAAAGAAAAACTAAGTGGTAAAAAAAAATATCTTGTGTTATAATATTAATTTATGCTAAGGTTTATATCAGTCACATAATATTTTAATGATCTTGTAATGATAAGTATATGTCTTACTATCATTACCCTAGAGCAGTGGTCTTCAACCTTTTCACACCTGCGGACCATTAAAAATAAGGATAATGTTTTGTGGAACAGCAGAAGTCTATAGATAAATTTTCTTAAAGATGTAAACAGCTTAGCCTTAGATGAAGTTAAAAAATATATATATATATATATATATATATATATATATATAAAATATATATATATATAGATGGAGTTTGTATAATAAAAAAAACTTTTTTTTTTAAATTTTGAACTTTTTTAGAAAAGTAATAAAAAATTTAATTCTATCCCCCCCCCCATAAACATTGTGATAACTAAAAAAAACAAATTAATTTATGTATAATTGATTAGATTTGTTTTTGTTCTGTTTCTTTTTTTTAATCAGGTAAAAGTGTGATGAAAAAATAAATAAAAATTGTTTATATTAATTAAAAGTTTAAAATCTTATTATTTTGTTATTACAAACTTTTTTGCCAGTCTAGCATGGATCAGCAAAAAACTTCTGTGGCCCGGTGCTGGTCCGTGGCCCGGTGGTTGAAGACCAATGCCCTAAAGTAAGTTTGTATTTAATATGAAGTAATACCTATGAAATATATCTGATATATTAAATGCAATTGGAGATAAAAACTTGGCATGTTGGTACTTAAAAGAAAAATGTTTTATTTTTTTTTAACAGGTAAAAAGTAAATTTATCAGAAGTAACAATAAAAAAATGCTATAACAAGATAGTTTTTGTTTAAAGATTCAACAGAATTGATATCGTATTAATTTAGTAATTTAGTAATAATTTTTTTTAATAGCACATCCACTTTATTTTGTTTAAGTTAGTATGCTACCAATTACTTTTGAATATTCCTTCATTAAAATTAAAATTATTATTCCTTTCTCCTGTCATGTCCATTGGTTTCAAATACTGATAGAAGTATACATTGTAACATAAGTTTATTATGATTAGTGTGTTTTCTTATCTTGCCTAAGTGTAGAATTGATATATACTTAATATCAGCATATTTAATACTTATAATGTATTTTATTTTGTGGGATGAAAATGATCTCCCCAAAATACTTTATTTTCCATGGGAGGATTAGTTTTGATACAAGGTCATGGTAGGTTTGTTAGTCCAGATGATCAATTCTCATGAATAGAACGATCCATAGTTGATATAATATTTAGTAAACTTAAGGTATTTTAAATTCCAAAAAAAATTATACTTGGTGTGTGTTCATTTTTTTTAGGTGGTGAAATATAAATTTCACACCTATATCTTTTATGCCTGAGTAATAGGCAAGAAACCACCCAAATACTTCAGTGTAATATTTTACTCTGCAGACATTCATTGTTATTCTGCATTCCTCATGTGAAATTATAGATAGTTCCACCATAGAAGGTGTTGATTATTGTGTTTTTTTTAAGTTATGGCAAAGATAAATGTTAGGTGTGAGGTATTAGTTCCTCAAGGTGCAATTTAGTATCAATAGTGCCTTAGTAATTGAGATCAATATCTGCATTGTGCTACTGAATCTTGCTAGTAGTTGACAAGCAAACCAATGGAGAAAGTTAAGTTAAAATTGCGTTTTTTAAAATGCTTATTTATTGGAGGAATATTCAAACACAATATTTAGTGTTACTTAATAATTAAGAAGTATTCATGGTTTGAATTACACTTATAATTAAAATATTTATTGTAACTTAGATGGACATTAAGTTAAATGTGAGATGGTGAGTGTGACTTCTCATAAATGACCCATAATTAGTAATAGGTTGTTCAATTATAAACCATAACTTGATTAACATTATTAGTAATAAATTTAATATTTTGCATACCTCATATCATAGTATTAATAAAAAAATAGTTAGTCAATATCTTTAAGTAAAAGATTTATAGAAAGTTTACCAAAATTATAGATTAGTGTATTAGTAAATGAGATGCACTTTTTAGCTAGTCAATCCAATGCAATAGCATGATTGCAAACATGTGAATTTATAATTTTAATTTATGCCTAAATAATAGACTGATTAATATAAAAAAATTATGTGTAGTCTTAATGTTATATTATCTGATAAATTTGTATATTTGTTTCGTTCTGTGTTGGTAACAAATTGTAGCCTTTTTAAATATTCGTTGTGAGTTCTTTTTTTTTATGCCAAATATAAATGTGTTTGCAAAATATTTGCAAAACATTTTTTTGAGTCCAAAATCATTCCAAACATTAGAAATATTAATATACCAGATAAAACAAATTTATGCAGTACTGAATATTTCATTTCATTTTATTTTAATAATAATTATTTATAGAATTGCAAACTTCAGACTAAACAATATTTAATTGTAAGAATGAATTTATTTCCAAGTTATTAATCCTGAATGCAAATTATTCCAGTTATATCTAGTTAAATTGTTGAATTAATTAGTCTTAGTTAATTTATTGTGTTGTCATGGATGATGGAAGGACACAAAAAGCACCCTTGTCTTTTTATTATTCTGACTGAGATTCTGGTTAAAAAGGTTATATTATTCTAAATTTTATGTGATTATTTATGTCATTGTTGATCAAATTTATCACCCCTTTAAATAGTTATAATAGTTGTTATGATATATGAGGACACATTAACTTTGAAGTAAAGTGAATGTTTCCTATAGCTTACCAGAATACCTGTCATATGTGACAGCACAGTACTGTAGAGTTGTTGTTTTTTTATATAAAGTAGACAAAGAAACCCTGGGATTATTATTTTCATTATAATTATTCTTGATTTAAGAATTGATCTATTATTATTGATATTCCAGTTATGGTGTGGCATAAAAGAATTTAATTTTCAATTATACTATAAGACAGGTATTTCCAGATCATAATGGCAAGTGATTTACATAATGGATATTTTTTTGGTAACATTAACAAGAACATGAGAAGTTATCATCATTGTTGAAAAGTGCAAATACTTATAGCTCAGAGAATGTGTTTTTGATAAAGAGAGGATGTTATTTTATTCTAAATCATTAATTAGGGAATGATGGCAGTTTTTTTCTATCTTTCCAAGATATTTATTTTACTTATGATAATTTATTTTACGATTTTAATTTCTTTCTTTATCTTAACTGCGTATCTCTGCAGCTGATTCTTTTTATAACTAACAGACCACTGAGCTAGGTTGCATTTGTATGTTAGAGAGTTTGCAGGTCATCAAATATACTTATTTAAGTTAGAAAAGAATGACCGACTATATAGTAGATCTAGATGGCTTCATCACATTATCAATATTTTTATTAGGTTAAAAATGGGACACCCAATTATAGTGGTGACTGATGTACTTAGTTTGAACTTAGCTAAATTATATTATAATTACTAATATTTATTTAGGAAGTTAGAATATATATATATATATAATTATATAACTGAATATTTGTAAATACAGTAACTAAATAATTAAAAATTTTATCCACTTAGGAACGCTTTCGATTATCCCAGTAATCTTTGTCAACTAAGGAGCTTTAGTTGACAAAGATTACTGGGATAATCAAAAGCACTCCTAAGTGGATAAAATTTTTAATTATTTAGTTACTGTATTTACAAATATTCAGTTATATAATTACGTACATTGCTTTAAAAATACTGACATTAAATTAATATTATATATATATTGTTTATTATTGAATTTACCAGTTATTTTGTAACAATGAGTTCTGTTTGACAATTATTTATTTTGTCTACTAGATTTTTTTTTTTTTTTTTTTTTTTCAAGATTATTTAAAAAACCAGAAGAAATGGGTGAAGCTATTTTCTCAATGTAATGTGGTAAAATTGTGATTTCTACTAAAAATAGTAAAACAATTAAAGATAATCAATTGTATTATTTTTAAAGCAATATTATGATTTAGAACAACAAAAATATATTGTGCCAATGCCAAATTGGAACCTGTATATAAAATAATTTTGTATAAAAATTATTATCAAAATCTTTCAGAAAAAAGAATTTGAAAGTTACAATTAATTACTTTAAAGAGGGGAGAGGGAGTTTTCCTATAAAAAAAAAACAAACTAAGAGTTTATAAAAGAAAGAGTGTTATTATTATAAATTAAAAGTTAAAAATCTCTTTTCATTCCAGTTTAGTAGAATAAATGTGTATATATGTGCGATGGTAAATAGAAATAAATGTTAGCTCATTAATAAGATAAATGTGTGTTAGAATAATATTAAAAAATAAATAAATATTGAAATGAAATGTATTTAAAAACACAGTGGTGGACTACTAATTAAAGATATGAAAACAACATGTTTTAAAATAGCTACTACTAATCAAACAATCAATCAAAAAACATGTTGACATAGGATTAGTTATCCAGGAATTTCGACAACACCTATTGCACTTATTCCCAGAGGATATAAAAACGAAAACAATTCACAGATATAAATTGCTAGATTTTATCGGACATTCAGTTTTGAGTTTGAAGTTTTAGTCTAGTTTTACAGTGTCAGTTTACAGAAATGCAGTGCTGAAAAGCTTTTCGAAATATACGCTTGTGCTTCAGCCTTTTGAGTCCAACAAGATCATCACAACCTGCCTGTGAAATAATGTCAGCATAACAATTCTGAAACCCTCCATCAAAACGTGCAGCTGTCTCCAAGAAGAAACCAATGGATTACCATAAATTCTCTTCAATAAACAAAATCTAAATGGTTAGATATAATCCATCAGAAGTAGCCAACGACGAGAAAAAAATCCTAGGTATATGTTTTATTATTATCATTTACACGTAGTAGTCACCACTGTAATCTGTAAATATTCAAGATTCAAATTATATGAACTCTATCATACATAAAATGAACTATTGATATGTGTGCGTGAGTTTCAAATGCTATAAAGGCTTTATTATTATGTTTGCGAATGTGAGGTAATTTAAAATGTCAAAGATTATTTTTGCTTTTTTTCATAAAATATACTATCATGTGTTAATTTAAAAATGTGCGTGTGTTAAAATTGGATTTATAAAATGTTTATAATGTGTTTATGTTAGTTAGTAAATTATCTTTAAACTTAATTAATGTTGATTAAAATAAATTGTCTTTAAATTTAAACTTTATCTGTCGGGCAATTGTTTTTATCAATCTCTTCTTACCAATATTTTTTTACTGATTAAAATTATACTGGGCTAGTTAAGGGAATTGTTTCGAGCGCTGGATTATCAGCCTACTGCCCGAATATGTTAGTCTTCAGACTAGCTGGTGCCCCAGGGTTTACCCCAAAACAAAGAAAGTATTTGGATAGTAGGGGTTTGAATCTAGCAGCCGAGATGGGCCATTGTTGATAGTTAAAGCTATCAATAAGATCTCCCATTTTTCTCGAACATGCCGGTTCATTCACGTAACCTTTATAAGATTATAAATGTAGTTATGAAGGAGTTTGAAACTGGCCAAAACTTATATATACGTATAAATAGGTGGTTTCAGCGGTTCGACCCAGTACAATATGGAAGTCAAAACTAATAAAAGAATCTAGTTTATTCAAAGTATATTTTCTTAAAATATGTACAACATATTATAATGTAATCATTTTCATTTTGATTTGTTCATTCTTATTATATACATAGTTTTATTTTGATTTTTTTTTCATTCTTTTATTAAAGCATTTGATTATTTTTCTTTCTTTAATTATAGAAAAAGCTTATGTTTGGCAAGCCATAAATGAAAAACTTTAAATTCTAAAAACAAAAAATAAATTAAAATAAAAAAAAGTTTATTTTATATTTTTAAAGAATGTAATATTATATTCATTTTTCATCTTCTTTTATTATTTCTAAAAAAAATTGATTGTTGGATAATGATATGGTGATGTTTTTTTGGTTTTATATTATTTATAGGCAAACTGACATTTGCAAATAATTGTGAGATGTCAGGACTCCTATGTTTTTTTTTCCTATGAGCTCATTGCCCTGATTGCCAACCAGATCAAAAAATACTTGTCCATACATTTTTTAACCATAAATAAATTGACTTATGTTTTGGGAAATAATAATTTTAGACAGATAATTTTCAAAGAAAGATAAAAGTTTCTTTACAATAATGACACATGTCATAAATAAAATTGAATCTAATTTAATAAAATATATGATTCTATGAAAATTGAAGGTAACAACAAAAAAGAAAACAATAAACATTGAAATGAATCTCGAATGCATCACAATAATAATAAATATAGATTGAAAACTTTGAAAAGTCAAATAAATAAGAATTATTTTTTTAAAAAATAACATTATGTAACTTCTTAAAATTAATATTAACTTTATAGATACTACTAATACTAACATTTATAATCCAATGTGGTATATGAAAACTATTTAAACATATAAAGTATGTATATTTTACTTGTAACTAATATATATTGGTTCAAAGTTGAGTCATATAAAAATATTCTTACTAGATGATGTGATTTTAATTTGTAAGTGCAATATTTCTAGTTTTCATACTAATAAATAACATCTAAAATAATTTCCCCAAAACAGATCCACTGTTAGTTTAGACAGTTCAGATAAATACTACCACTAGATGACATGATTTTAGTTTGCAATTGTGAACTTTAATTGATTGTTTGCCTGATTACAACATAACTAAAATTTATATAAGTAAATACATGAATATTTCATAGTATATTAATAAAGTCTTCAATAAAGTCTGTACAAATATTCTATTTCATTTATATATTTAAATTGTTGGTTATTTATTTTTTAGATAAAAGTTAATTTAATTATAATTACACATTACATTATGATAATTATATATATATACACACACACGTATAATTATTTTATAAAGTAAAGGAAATGTTTTTCAAAGTAATATGTAAAAATAAAAGAAAAAAAGAAACTCCATTTTCTCTCTCAACCTAAGTGTTTTAGCTGTCTCTGAAAATGTCTTTTGCTTTTAATACTCTGTGGATTTTACTTTTACAGTTTAAATTTTCTTGGTAAAATCAGATTTCTTTTATTTTTTTCACATCATACTTACTAACATTTTTTAAATTAATAAAATAAACATTTAAAGAAGCAGTATATTGGTCAAATACAAAGACATATATATTTAACAAATGTACTGAGATCTAATTAAAAGTTTTTAAATCTAACTTAAATATTCAACTCATCTCTTTTGTCTTCCTTTTTAACTTAATCCAATCATTTTAAGACTTTAAGTCCAGAAGATTATTTTGGCAAAGAAAAGAGGTTGAAGTATATTAGAATATATTGATTTGTGATATAACTTGTCAGTATTGGACGTGATATAAAAAAGTTTTAAAAAAAAAAAAGATTTGAAGAATAAAGTGGATAGCATATTTAATTATTATTATTTGCAATTTACATATATACAATATAGATGATTGCATACATATAAGCATATAGGCACAAATATATTTAAATGCTTTAAAATTATTAAAACAATTGCTACGCTCTTCAAATATATTTATAATAAAATACTGTGATTATTATACCTATGGACATAATATTATTTTTTGATTTTTATAAAAAGGCATGGACTAATAAATGTGATTTACTGATTTTATTTTATTTTTAGAGATATACAATTATTGTATAAAAATAGAATTATAGGTTCACAAAAATGTATGAATAAATTATTTATACATATTGCAGAGTGTTGTTTGCATTTATACAAATTATATACAATTTGCTATTGAGGCAGTAACAGATGTTGAAGCATTAAATTAAGACTTATTTTATAATTTTATTGAAAGCATGCATCTGCTATGAACTTAAATATGATTTTATAATTAATATGTTTTTCAAAGAAGTCTTAATTATTATTATTTATACATGCATATTGAAGTTTATACTCATAGATGTAATTGTTTATCAATTTTATAAAATAAATTTTATAATGTTTTGAATATTATTGCTATAATCATCACTTCATTTTTTTTTGTTCCATAATTGAAAAATATTTTTCCTCCGATTTATTATACTTTAGAAATTGTTTTTTTTTTTTTTTTTTTGCAAATGGACATTATTAAGTATCGATTTATATATCTAATACCTAAATATAAACCAAAAGCTTTAATAAATTAGTGTCACTATACGAGTTGTTTTTTTTCTGATGAAAAAGCTAAAATTTAACTTTACATGTAAATCTTCTAAATTTAAAACTTTATATATATATATATAGACAACAGATATGTATTTATATATATATATATATATATATATATAAATACATATCTGTTGTCTACACTAAATTTAATGTAATTAGGAGGGACTTGAACTCAGATTTTTAAGCTCTCTACAGCTGTTCACTCCAATCCATACAACTGATACACATGACCATGTGTATGGTAATATGTATCAGTCGTATGAGATGGAGTGGATAGCAATAGAGAGCTTTCTTGAAAGTCTGAGTTCATGTCCCTTCTAATATATATATATATATATATATATATATATATATATATATATATATATATATATATATATATATATATATATATATATATATATATATATATATATATATATATATATATATTCACATCCCAACAAAATAACTATTGCAGGTCAATAAAAAATGTTTAGCCTCAGAAGAATTGTCATTTTCCTGATAACAACAAAATCTATAGTTATTTCTGGTTCACATGATTTTTTTTTAAGTTTCCATGATGGGAACATTTATAGTTTACTATTTTCATTGATTATTATCTATTAACATTTGATAGCATTTTTTTCAATAAGAAAATATAACAGATAATTTCACATATTTAATTATCTAAACAATTACATATGTTAAAAATTATTAATTTATAACAGCAAACTCATTGGTATAATAGTCTATTATTTCTAAGGAATGTGTGAAAGATCATTAGCTTTCTTTATGTAAACCGTAAATAAATACTGCAGTACTTTAGTCTTTATGTAATACAAAAAGATTGCATTTAGAAGAGGTATGCCTTCTAAATGCTGTCAGCATTTAATATATTCATTGATTATTGTCTATTAACATCTAATAGTGATATTTCTAATATGAAAATGTAACAGATCAATACAATTATTAAATGATATGATTTTAGTGGCAATGATATTTGGAATTAGTATTTTTTCTCATTACATTATTGCTTAAATTATTTAAAATCACATAAAGAATTATCATTAATATTATTAATATTTAAATCAAAAAGCCAATGAAACAGCTTTTAGTTATATACATCTGTTTGTATGTGTATTTGGAGAAAACAAAATGTGGCATATTTAAAAAATGTTAAATTCTACACATTAAATATATTAACAAAGTTATGTCGTGCATATATTAAAATATAGATTACACATGTGCACATGTATTGAAAAAAAATTGAAAATAAGGCTATATATAAGTGTATATGCATGAGCTTGTATTAATAAAATGTGGTATTCATTAATTTAATTAATTGTTAAAACATGTAAACAATTATCAAAGTTTAGAATATTTTTTGTCATTAAGAAAAGTAGTGTTTTATCATGATGTTTATAATTAAATCAGAAAGTGGATTTAAAAAGAATGTTATATTTTTAAAAATTTTATTAAGGCAAAGCTGTTTCTTATGTTATTGCAAAAATTTTGTTTCTATAAAGAAATATATTTTTGAATCTTTGATGAAATTACCTATATTGGAGTCCAAAATATAATATAATATTATGAGAAGCACAAAATTTTGAAACCTTAGGCTACTTCTAACATATATGCAAATAATGTAATGCAATGTAAATAAATACATTAACCTGCACCTCCTACAGAAACCTAAACAGATGAATGGCATAGGACTACACTCAGTCAAAATCTTATTAATACAGTGTTTTCATAATGTACTTACCAGATTATTTATAAAAAATCCAGATATGGAAGGGCCAGTATTCCCAGATGAAATAACTTCTACCGATAGGCCACCTCCCAAAAATGGAAGGCTTTGGATTCAAAAACTAATCTTTAAAGTATTTAACCATCTAAAAATGAAGAAGCCAGAAACAATGTTTAATAACAAACTAAACTACTGGCACACATATGATCTTATGAATCCAGAAGAACTAAAATTGACAAAAAATTTTCGATTAGAATATCGAGGTTCTCCAGCTTGACTAAACGTCTAAAATTGGAACCGAAGTTTGTTGATTTTTTAATCAAGGTTAACCTTGGGGCCTTGACTACTGCTGACTTCCTACATAGTAAAAGGAATTATAATCTGGACCCTATATGTGCACTATGTAAGCGTAGTGATGAGACAATGACACACATATTGGAGCAGTGTCAAATTTGGAATAGCATAAGAAACACTTTTAAATCGGTCATTAAAAACAAAGAATCAGCTTGTGTAAATTTGACTAAGACCTTCAAGAGTGGACATTTTGGGGTCATAAGATTGGCAACATTTATAACTTTTTCCATTTGGTCATTGAGAAATAAGACTATCTTCGAAAGTGGAGAAGAATATGACATGATGAAAATGTCTTTACACTCTCTAAAAGAAATTAAAGAATTAGACCAAAAATTTTCTCAGAATTGGATGTTCAACCAGACCTGGTTCCTAATAAACCTAAAACAAAGTATAGTACTGATGATGAAAAAAAATATAAAGTTGTAAATCCACAGATACTGAGAAAATTTAATGAACCATTTACCTAAAACATTCTAGATGAACTTTATATAGAAAAGATCCAAGAAGTAGAAAATGTCATTATAAAGTTACTCACCTAATTGATGAATAATAGGAAAGGGCTTTCATTTGATTAACGGATCAGTTTTAATGAATGACCCAAAAATTATATTAAGACTGCTTTAACAATGCTTAATGGTAACCAATTTGTTTACTATAAAGAATCTATGATAAATTTCATGTAATTTTCAGTCTTACGTATTCTTTGAAAACCTAGTTTTAAGTAATTTTATCAATGTAATCCCTATATTGGATTGGCTAGCTTCATGATCTATAAGTAAAGTGTATGGTTTTCATATATGGTTCATAATGATCAATCTTTTTATATTTAAAATGTTAAATTAAAACACACAAAACATTGGAAATGCTCTTCACTTGATAAGATAAAGCTCTATAGACTAAATAGCCAAATATGGTTTTAATCATTGTCCACATGTTCATAAATTAAACAAACTTATATGTGTTTGAATTGACTAACACCATCATATATGTGATATGCATGATCAGATTAATGTAAATAGGCCACTACTGTGATTTCTGGAGTGGGAAGTTACATGTCTTCAATTTCTGGTGATAACTAATGTCTTAATGTAATTGATATGAAATTAATTGTTTTTTTTGTTTATATATACAAGTGTAACCTCTGATTTTGTTGACTAGTCTCCTTTGAGATTGATATGTTTTGTTTTTTTTTTAGTTTTTTTTTTTTTTATTATTATTATTTTTTTTTTATAAATGTTCTTTTTGTAAATAATTCTTATGGTTTGTGAATGAAATTTACTTTTGAAAGATAAATACAGTAATGCATATGCTACATTTTCTTCCAAATATATACAGTAACAATATAATTTTTGACATATCTAATTTACGTAAAATGACTATGCCTACTTTTTTTATGCGCTATAAAAGTTTTTTTTAATCAAATTTGAGATTAATTTATGTTCAAGCTGTAGTATAAATTTGTACACTAAAACTGATGATTTTAAATGCTCATAAACATTAAGCAATGCTATACATTAGTTGTACTCATGATTTTCAACAATGTAAACAGCAATATTGATGCTTTTTAATTGTGCTGGTATTGAAAATATTTGAAAATAACATAGATAATTAAAAAAATAAATGATATTTGATCAGATTAGACATAAATTCTTATATGAAAACAAATTATTAAGTCAAATTGTTTTATAATAATGATATTATGAGTCAATGTCATTTTAATAAATAAACAATGGATTTTCTAAATGTTAGATAAAAGTAAAATGCTACATATTGATAATCTTGAGTATAACACTAACTTATTGAAATTATACTAAGTTAGTAACATAAATATCAAAGTTTACATTTCATTACAATGCCTTTCTAGTTTGTATAATAATAGTAGAGATTCAGTTTATTATAAATAAATATATATTGTGAATTTACTAATGGAGTGTTATATATATATATATATATATATCACTCAATTCATCTTAACTATCTATATATATATATATATATATATATATATATATATATATAGTTAAGATGAATTGCCATTTAACAAAAAGTTTGGTTTACAATCCATAATTTTCATTACAAAAATTGTTAATATTTTAAATCATTGCTTGTATATTTAAATATTAGATAAATATAAGCCTATATCACCTATTCATATAGAAAGTAAGTTGAAGTAAAGAAGGTTTCTCCTCTTTTCTTCCAAAGCATAAGCTTGTGGTTAAGACCTGTAGAGTTCCCTACCTTCACATTTTCACGCATATATTCTTGAAGTTTACAGCCTTAGTAAATATTACTTAAGTAAATCTTACTTACGTGATCAATGTGTGTTTAAATAAATTTATAATTACAATGTATAGAGAAATTTTAAAAAAATCTTGTTTTTAAAAAAAAAAAAAAAAAAAAAATTAAAAAAAAAAAAATCTATTTAACACCCCCTTCCCAAAAAAAAAAAGAAAAAGAATTAAATTATTCTGTGAAGAATGAATTATTTTTAGCACAATCTAAAATAATGATCCATCTCAATATCTTAAATTTAGCAGACACTTTATCCATGACACTAATTTTATAAAAATATATTTATATACACTCATGCCTTTATTTTTTCATTAAGTTTATTAACAATAACATTTAAACAACATTAAACTGTTGCACATGCACTTTGGATTTTAAATATAAAATGAATGAATACTAACACTTCAATCACATGATAAAGTCTTTGAAAAAGATAAAAATGGCCATTCTATCTTTTCCAAAGACTTTATCATGTGATTGAAGTGTTAGTATTCATTCATTTTATATTTAAAATCCAAAGCGCATGTGCAACAATTTAATGCTGTTTAAATATTATTGTTTATAAAAAAACATCGCGCTATATAAAATAATTGACTTAAGTTTATTAACATAAATGTTACAATTGTTATTTTTGTTTGTTTCTTCTTTGAAACAAAATGAAATATCAATACAAAATAGTAAGTTGAGTTTTTTTTTTTTTTGCTTAGTTGTTTTTTTGTTTTCGCATTATGTTTTGTTTTTAGTCTAAAACCTAAAAAAGTTGTTGTTCCATAAATAAGTTACTAAACTTTTTGAGACTTTGGTATTTTACTTTTACTTTTAAAAACAATGTTACCAGGAACATCCATCTATTATATAAATATGTTCATTCATAGGTTACAGATACAAAAGACATATTTTGCAGGTTCATCCCTGTAAGATTTTAATTAGATATTTCAGCATTTAGACTTAATCACACAAACCCTCAAGTGGCAAATAATTATTATATAATTGTGAAGGTGCGGCAAGCAGTGTCTATAAAGATAGTTGTAAAGATGTCATATGTATATATAATAAAAATAAATAACTGAATAAAACTACAAAAAAATTTTAAATGCTTATATAAAATTGCTACATAAGATGGCAGAATACACCGAAGCTGGCCATAGCAAGGGATATTAATCTTCAATTTTATATAAGCATTTTAAATTTTCTTTTAATTTTATTCCTGTTATATATATATATATATATATATATATATATATAAAATAACATATATATATATATATATATATATATATATATATATATATATATATTGCAAGAAGAGAAAAATGAGGGTCATGAAAGAATGGTACAGGTTTAGTAAGATTAATGAATTATAGTGTCATTTGTAACAGAAAGAAAATAATAAACTAAATTAAAGTGAACATCAAACAATGAATAACAATCTAACATTTAAATCAATAAAACAATGATAATAATCTTGGTTGTAACTCATACATTTAGACAGTATTTAGAGAGGGTAAAAAACAAATAAAATCATTATTTCAAACTATCCTAAAATATGAGCATTATTTGCAATATTGAAGATAAAGCAATGAACCAAACATCATTATCTTATAAACAATGATCCATATCTATTACATAAACCACTTATAATAGACTGAAAATAATGATCAAGAATTAGACAGATAAACATTAATAATTATTATGAAACAAAACACTGTTTATAATAATACAAATTTATACTAAAATTTAAATGTTATTTATATTTAAATGAAAAAAGTCATGGATACATGAGATAATAATTTTAATATGCTCTACAAATTTAAAATATCCATGATATTTAAAGAAATAAATTCAATAATTGATTTTGAAGTACAATTGAATAAAATAAAAGTACTGCTAACTTAGTACCCCACTAATATGAACATAGTCTTATCAGTTAATTTAATCATTATAAGATTAAATACTTAATAATAATACAAAATCAATTAACATAACTTATCTTTCCACTTTCACCAATCTAAAATACTATAAAATAAAATCTTTCCATTAGATAATATTAAATTTTATAATATCCAGTCACATCAATATATAAAATGAATGATAGATTCCTATTTAATATTTACTCAAACACTATTGATAAATCATATCCAATTCCTCTTCATTTTAATAAAGTTAGGTTGTTAAAACTTTAGACTATAATTATAAAAAACACATAAAAGATTATTGATGTTTATTATAATCAAATATTATTATTAAAATTTAATATCTAAACTGAATATATAATCCACATCAACAAACACTAAACATAATTAAAGCAAATCAATATAATTTGGAACAGAATAAGTATATTATTATTACCAATTCTATAACTGAATAAGATTATGGTTTTTATGGGTCTATATTGACTTAATATAATATTTACATTAATATATAATGGTTTAAAAGAAAATATATGAACAACTCATCTTCAATAATTGTCATATTTGTACCTTTATCAATCATTGGATCTATTCTATGTTAATATAACTGTTACTTATTCATATCAAAATAATTTCAATAAGCATTTAATTATTTATTACATATTTAAGAATGGCAAATAAATTCATTTATAGCTATAAAACATGTATATCTTATCAGATAATAAATATTAAATTCAGTACAAGAAAATGTTATGTAATTATAACCTCTTAACCATCCTGTAGTTCAACTTTCAAACTTTTTGTAACAGTTTTAATGAATTATGTGGTATAATGAATTTATGAATAGTATCCTATCCAAGTACCATTAACTAATAAATTTGCATTGTAGAATTAAATGACAACCAAATGAGTTTACTTGTTTTAAATTAAGTCAACATTTACTAACAAATGGATAAAAATTAATATATATATATATATATATATATTATGGTGTTATGCCATATATATATATATATATATATATGGCAAACACCATAAACATTTAAAATATATACATATGATCTGATTATGCCTTATGCAATAAGTTCTCAAATGACACTAATACATTTAAATTAAATAAGTGAAAACTTCACCTATCAAATGCTATGGTTGAAATGTATATTTATGTAACACAAACATATGCACTTTTCAAAATATAAGAGAGTTTAGAACATATTAACCTTTATATATAAAAAATAGTTAATTGAAATAAAAAATACTAAATATCAATGTACCTATTCATTTACATTGTTGTAAGAGGGAAAAAAAACAAAAATAAATACTTGAAAACAATTTATAGTCAGCAAATAAAGAGATAAATATTTTTAAATTAGATTTAATATAAGAAAACTATATAATATAAATTTGAATGTAGAAAAAAATAACTCACATTTTATATGTGTAAAATAAATCCCTACTTAACTTATTCTATTGTTTATATTTTATATAATTATGTATATAACAAATAATAATAATAATAATAATAATAATAATAATAATAATAATAATAATAATAATAATAATAATAATAATAATAATAATAATATATTAGCAAATGATCTGATTGTTTATAAATATGACTTTTCCAAAACAATATCATAGTTCTAAGGTCTATTTATTGAGCCATAATTTGGTGATAGTTTATGCCAGAAAAATAGAAATATCACAGAAAGTTATTACATTCCAAGCCCATTTTGTTAGTTACAATATTTTTTAAGATATACAAAATACCCTTTCAGTAGCAGGTATTTGGTTTATGTGACATTATAAGGGAACAAGTACTGGCTTATATTCATGATGATGCAATGTAAAGATCCTTTCTTATAACAAGTATTTGATTAATAAAACATTATAAGGTAACAGAAGCTAGTTTTATCCATGATAATGAGATGAAAATTGAGTCAATATATATCTTGTATATAAATAATTTATTGGACTCATAGAATTGTATTGGCAGGTAAACATAATCCTTCCATAAATGTTCTGTTGTTAGCATTTAGATGTCATCATTGAAAAGTAGGTAATATTTATTGTTAATAGCAAATAAATATTTTGATGGTATTAACAACTATGAATTGATTTTCATTCTTTTACTAAATTGTTGTTCTTCACAAATCATCAATAAAACTATTCAGTAAATGAACAAATACTATTGCTTTCACCCTATCATTCTATCCATTTAATAATCATATACTTTTAAAAGTAAATTTAAAAAAATCATATGAAGAAACTTAGGTTTTCTTCTATTGAAGTGAAGACATGAGAGAGAGAAAGAGAGAGTTCCAACTGCTTAGTATTATTTATATTTTTTTAATTGACATTCAAAAACTTTATCAATGCTCTGCATTAACTCTTTGGTCAATTTCATCTAATGTCTTCCATAAATAAAATTCTTATTACACAATAAATTTTATAATTTACCACACATAAAATATCCAACACATATCTTAAAATACCAATAGTATTCTTTCACTCTAATATAAACTAACTAATTTAGACTACATTCTTTCAAACTACAATGGAAATATGCTTATACACATATTTTCTAACACAATATTATTCAAATAAAATAAACATACTTTAAACATTAAATATTTTAATGTACAATTTGTAACATACTATTGTGATTACACCAACAAAAATATATATAATAAAGGAAAATAATAATTTTATTCAAACTATTAATTTTATTATTTACACATTCATTTTTAAAATGAATAAAGTCAAGTCATAAATTTTTATATTAGAATTAATAATAAATGTTTCTTTCTCAACTATTATTGTTCTCACAGCAACATGTTCCAATGCGTCTCAGGTTATTATATTCACGATTAAAATCAAAGCAAAAATGTATTTTTGTAACTGACATTATATCATATCAAAATTTATTTCCAATTTCAGTAGGTACAATGTATTTTTTTGTAACTGACATTATATCATATCAAAATTTATTTCCAATTTCAGTAGGTACAATGTATAATAAATATAAAACCATGTGAGAAATTTATTTGTAAAGTTACAGATAAAAATTCAAATCTGGATAAATGTTTAAAATATTTGAAATTTCTATCTAAGCATTGACATTTATCCCTAATATCTGTCCCATAAGATATTGTGTAAATATCTATCATTAATCAAAAACCCAAGTTCTCTGTTTTCTTTCTCTTTTTTTGGAGAACTATTGCTTCATGATGGGATAGTTAAAGCTGTTTTATAATAAGAAATCTGCAATTTTTTTTTTCAGAATAATCTCTATTAATTTCTGCCAATAAATTTAAATTTTGAACATATTTCAAATAGGGTGTTTATTTACAAAGTCTAAACATGTTTTTTTTTTTTTTGTTTTTTTTTACATATAGACTTCAATTTTTTAAAGTTAAAAAAACATTAATTTATTTAAAGTAAAATTTATTGATTATTGTTCATTAACTTGCTACACTATTATAAATACTATTTACCAGCAATTTTATTTTTAAAATAGCATCTTTTTAATTTAGATATTTTTTTACATTGCCAAGCCCAAAAAAAATACTACTTTTGCTCATCAGTTGGAAAATATTAATCAAGATTTTTTCAGATGTCAATTGCAAGGTCTGGAAAGCAAACCCAGGCCTGCTGTTTGAAAAGCAGCTATGTTAACTGCTAGGCCACCAATACTTGACAGATTTCTATTTATTTCTCAATATTTTCAAAAATTGTCATTCCAAAAAATGTTTACAACTGGTCATCTTTCTGCTTCCCCTTTATTTCTCTCTAACATATATATATATATATATATATATATATATATATATATATATATATATATATATATATGTTCTATTATTTCTCTCTATATATATATATATATATATATATATGTTAGAGAGAAATAATATTTGTAAGGATGTAAAGGTTAAAGAAAAATATGATTTTATTTCTTTGCCATTTAAATTGTCTTCTTATAAAATTGTGTGTAGAAATAGTAAATTGTTTGGAAATAAGAAAATTGCTTGGAAAAGGGGTGTTACATTGAATAATTTATTAAATAATACAAAAGAAGTTTTTGATAGAAAGACTATTTCTGGTGTGGTATATTTTATTCCTTGTTTATTTTGTAAGAAGGTTTACATAGGTCAGAGTAGTTTGAGTTTAAATGAAAGAATAAAGGTTCATAAAAGTAGAGTTAAAAATAGATATCTTTGTTCTGATTTGTATGTCCATGAAAAAGATACAGGCCACACTATTGATTTTGATGAAGCTAAGGTTGTCTTCTTTGAGAGAAATGAAATCAAAAGAAGAATTAAAGAGTCTTTATTATTGAAAATTTATTATTCTGAAGCAATTAACTTATTTAAGAGTTCTTTTAATATTAAGGGTGGATGGGAAGTGAATGGATTTGTGGGTAGTTTTTAATAGTATATATAATGTGTGGTTTTTTGTAGTTCTTTACACTTGAGAAGTCTGCTTGTAGCAGTGAAACCTTAGGTTGTGTTTTAATATTATTTATATGCGGGTCTGGTTTAATTTTAGATTTGGGGTAGTTTTGATTTTATATTGACTAGTTTAGCTTTATGCTTGTAATCGGATATATATATATATATATTACAATATATATATATATATATGCAATATTTATGTTTATATATATATATATATATATATTGCAGGTTCATCCATATTAAAAAAATTAA
The DNA here is from genome assembly GCA_028023455.1 of Epiperipatus broadwayi. NCBI lineage: Eukaryota > Metazoa > Onychophora > Udeonychophora > Euonychophora > Peripatidae > Epiperipatus > Epiperipatus broadwayi. The sequence continues at coordinate 37,240 of JAQFVV010000331.1, read as the reverse complement.
ATATTGATATATCACCATTTTGACTTGATCACACAAGTCTGCCACTGGGTGATAGAATGTAGAAAGATGGGTGTAGAGATGCTACAATCACTGATTTGAAAAAAATATTAAAGTTTCACCAATAGAAAAAATGTTAAATTAAAAAAGTTTTTTAAAAAATAATCTTTCCAAATAGGAGGAAGTTTGCAAGTATCATCTCATTTATTGATACAATCAGGCCTTTTAAGTATCTCAATGGCTTCTAATTTTGCACTGGTAGATATTATCACATCTGGATATGATCCTAGTATTAGAAAAATCAATTTTATGACTTGAATCTATAGTATGGAGTGAGAGTGCTGATGATGATGAGTGTTATTTAACTGCATTAGCATGCCCATCTCTCCTAACCCTGATGCAATGATTACTCATACATATGTAAGCTTCACAATTTTTACATGAGATTTGATAAACGCCATGAGATTCAAGAGGGATTGAATCCTTAGGCTTGGTTATTATATTGCTGAACTTTTGATAAGTAGTAAATGCTGTCTATATTATAGCATTTTAATATATGTACAACACAGCCTCTAGTTCCTTTTACATATGGAACACAAATCCTAATGGCTGATTTATCATCCTTTTGTTTTTTATTTTGTCCATTTTGGGCTTGAAATAAGGCTTTTTTTATAAATTTATAATTATAACTATTTGCTAACAAAACACTATTAATATGATTTATTTCTTCTTTCAGATGTGACTTATCTGAAAAGTTAATTGTTCTATTTAAAAGAGTTTTGGCTTCAGAAACTGAGTTGTGTGATGATGAGAATGGAAATGTAAATATCTGTCCGTGTGAGTATTCTTTCTGTAAATTGAAAAAAGTTAAACTATTTGGTGTTACTAGAACATCAAGTAACGGGAGTTTACCATCAGACTCTGTTTTTATTGTAAATTTAAGATGAGGATGCATATTTTTTTAAATGTAAGAAAAAATCATCTAATTTATTTTTTCCATGTAGCCATATGACAAAAAATGTATGTACCTGAGCCAAATGAGAGTTTTTAAAAATAATGATTCTAAAGCACAAGTTTCTATATTTTTCATGACTAAATCAGCTATTACTCCCGAGATAACTGAGCCCATAGGAGTACCAAAAACTTCTCTCTCTCTCTCTCTCTCTCTCTCTCCATATATATATATATATATATATATATATATATATATATATATATATATATATATATATATATATATATATATATATATTGACCTTATTCAACCATTTGAAGTCTTATATCTTCTTTTGGTATATTAATAATTCATTGATGTGTAATAAATTGTTTGTCTCATGTATACTTGATCCCTGAGAAATTATTGTTGGTTATGAATATTTATCAGAGATAAGCATCATTATATGTAACAAACATTACATTTATGCATAGCACTGAAACAAATTTTATGTATTAAGTTTTAATACTCACTCATATAGTTCAAATAAAATACCTAACAAAGAAACAGGTTAATGCTAAGAAAAAGATGTAATCTAATTTATAAATTTCAGGCACATGTAATAGATTTATATTAAGATTATAATGTAATGGTCAGAAAGTATTGTCACTTTAACTTGACCCTAGCAAGGGCAGTGATCAGGATTCAACATCAACTATAATGATGAACACACACACACACATCATGTTAATATTACATATTATAATTTACTATTAGTCCAATAAAGTCTGCATTTCATTATGTACAATTATATTTATATAACAAGTAGAAAGTACACACATGTTCAATCATAGCTTTGGCTTCCAATATTATACAGAAAATATAAACCATTGATATAAATCATTCAGAATAATTGGGTTTGATTATGCGGAGAGTATGTGTGTAATTGTCAATGGTACATATAACTGGTAAGGTGAATAATCCCTTAAATATTTAAACAAGATGATAGATGACTTAACATAAAACTCTAGCCTCATTTATGCAAAAAACAAAGAAATGTTAAACAATGATGGATACCGAACAATAAACCCACATAGTATCACATACAGAGCATATATCCATAGCCACTATTATTATAAAAAATTTGACAAAATCTAAGTTATTAGAGTAGTCTTTTTTTATACCACTGGTCTAATTCCATCAAGCAACTATTCAATCACACTTTTCTTTATCTATTCAGGAATTTAATTCCCCTGTAATGCTTATTTTTACTATAATTAATTCAAAACATTAATCATAACTTAAACACAATACATGGTTTATATTAATTCATTTTATTTGTGGACTAGCATAATTCCATCAGCCAAAATGAATAAACACTTTTCAAAATTTAAACAATGTTTAAGTATATATAATCTCTATTTTCTTTAAGATATGAGTTTATTGTAGTTCCAAATTTGGGTCGCTGAAATGATAAAAAAAATACAAATACTTATCTTTTTTTCTTTTCAATAGTTATAAGTTTATCAAAGTCACATATTGAGGCCAAAATGATAAAAAAATCTTCTTTGTAATGTGTAAATAGATTCATACATGACTTTGTTAGAATGTGCCACTGGCTAATAAATCTGGACTTTTTTCTATATTAAATTTTTATCTGATTGCATTAAATATTATAAAAAGTATCAAAAAAAGAATTTAAATTTACTAGCAATTTCATAATTACACACAACTGTTGGGAAGTTATGAATAATAAAATGAAATTATTCCAACTGATAATAAATTTTGAAGTAAATAGACAAATTTATCCAGCATGAGTTACATTTGGATATGAATTTATTTGACATATCAATATTTTTTTAATTCAAATAAAAACAAAATAATTTATAAACCAAAATAATTTTAAAAAATAAAAAATAATGTCATTGTAATAGCTATAATATTTAAATTAAAATATATTAATTTATTAAGCACAAGCAGAAGATATAATAATAACATGAAAGGCTGAAACCTTTGACAGATGTGACTTATAAATGCTTAAATGACATCCGATCAGATAGTAATAATGACTGCAATAAACCAAAATCAACAAATAAATGTATGATCAACAATCTGAGACATTGCCAAACAAAACCAAGCTGTTCTGGTCACAATACCTAGTAACACAGTAACCTATACACTGAGGGCTATAAAATTAAACAATGATCAAAATGCTTGTTATATATGGCATTATCTCTCTACTATAATATTCTAAGAAATAACATAGATACAACGATTTTTTTTAAAAACATCATATATAAAATATATAATATTAATTTATCATTATAGCCATATTTATGAAGATATAAACTTTACCCATGCTGAAAAAATGTTCACTACAAAAATGAAGTCATTATAAAAATGAAAACATAGGAAATTTATAATTGGATCTAAACAACAATATCAAGCTAAACACACTAAATATCAATATCTTAATTATTAATACATACAGCCTGTGCTAAGTCTCATATATATATATTACTATTTAAAAAAATCATAAATTTAAATTATAAATATTATTAAATAGCACAGATTATATATTTCATAATCTGTATTGAAATGTGGCAGCTCTAAAATAAAAATTAACTATCATTTATAACAACTGTGTTATTTTTAAATATTACATTTAAAACAATTAGGAAATATTACCTTACATTACTGCTTTTATAAATACACATAGTGATCGATATAATATTTAAGAACTGATGAATTATAAATGATTAATATCAGGATAAAAATATTTATATGAAAAACTATTTATTATAAATTAAAAAAATAATAATAATAAAGATTTATAAATAGTTTTGTCACTTTAACTTATTTGCCAGTAGAAAATATGTAATATCCTTCAATTTTTTTTTTTTTTAAAAAGCAAATTATGCTTCATTTAAAATATTTACTGAGGCTATAACCTCGAGAATATGCGTGTAAAATGCGATAGTAGGGACCTAGTAAACAGTAGACAGTCCTGATTATCCTTTTGAATCTTGGTACCCACATTTATAAGGGGAAGGGACGAACTATTTATTAACAAGTTTTCATCATGAGAGTTTAAAATTCAACGTCTTTATTTTAATTCAACATCACATGATTAAACAGTTTTTTTTTTTTAAAAAATCATTCTTGGCTACTTGCCAATAATACAGCAAATGAATCTACAGTTAATTTAAAAATATATTTTAATAACTAATTATCAGTTCTTTACAATTAATTGTTTAAATTAAACAATTGACTTACTTTCTCTTTTAAATTATAGTTTAATAAAATCAATTTTTATTTATAAAAACGGTATATAATGCCTTTAAATAAAAATATAATTATTTAAACATATCAAAACATTTCTAAATTAATAAAATTACTTTCTATGTTTTTTTTAACATACACACCAAATAAATATATTCCAAATTAAATATATTAATATATTCCAAAGGAATATATTATTTCAATATTCACAATTTCTCCAAATTCACAACTCAATCAGACTAACCAAAAAAATAAACTCTAAAACACTACCAATGGTTTCACTGCTACAAGCAAATTTTTCAAGTGTAACAAACTACAAAATAACAACATATTTAAACTAAAATCTTACTCACAATTCCACTTGCCTCGCACCCACCATTAATATTAAAGTAACCTTTAAGTAAGTTAACTGCTTAATAATCCTACATTTTTAACAGTAAAGGTTCTATAATTCTTTTAATTTTATTTATTTCAAGAAGATGACCTTAGCTTCATCAAGATTAATAATATGGCCTGTATCTTTTACATGGATGTATAAGGCAAATCAAATATATTTATTTCTAACTCTACTTTTATGTACCTTTATTCTTTCATTTAAATTCAAATGACTAAGACCTATGTTTATTTTCTTACAAAAATAAGAAATAATATATACTATTCCAAGAAATAAATATCTTAGTTCTGCCTTATATGTCAATGTAAAAGAAACAGACCATATTATTAATTTTGAGGAAGCTAAGGTTGTCTTCTTAGACAGAAATGTAATTAAAGAATTACAGAATCTTTATTGTTAAAAATTTATGATTTTGGAGCAGTTAACATTTAAAAGTTCATTTAATATTAAGAGTGGATGGGAAGTGGAATTGTGGGTAAAGTTTTGGTTTAAATATGTTATTAGTTCTTTACACTTGAGAAGACTGCTTGTAGCAGTGAAACTATTAGTAGTATTTTAGAGCTTATTTTCATAGCTAGTTTGATGGAGTTGTGGATTTGTGGTAAGTTTGATTATTTATTGACTGGTTTAGCTTTATGCTTTAATGTTTATATTTATATATATATATATATATATATATATATATATTGCATTGGTTTGTAGTCTTTTAAAAAAATGTTTTTTTTTATCAGATCCTTTTACAAAAAAGGGGGTAAAATATATACCTTAAAGGTATGTAAAATAGTTTAAAGTTTGTGATATGACCATATCACTCCTTCATTTCTAATTTAATAAATAAATATTTGGAAAAATACAATTATATATCCTTGTCAATCCAATCAGTATAATAATATACCATATGGTATAAAAGAAATTATAAATTTGTGACAGCTTTTATTTAATTGTTTCACACATCAGTGTTCAGTGATTCATATTAGCTGAACATACAGTCACAAGATTAATTAAGATACATGGAATTTCTTTCTCTTTTTTATAACTATTTTTTTTTAATCTGGTTTTTATTTATTGAGATTTAACAAATTAGTTACATGTATTAGCATTCTTGCATTAGGAATCTAGATAATGAAATCTTCCAAATTTAAGTTACAACATAGATTTAATAAACAAGTAAGTATGCACTTTAAACACAAAATTATTTATTAATACTATCCTACTAAAAATTATTAAACACTAAGGTATAGATACAACATTATATAGAATAGATATATAACATATTCTTAATTGCAAATTTAATTAGGTATTCTGTCAGTAATAATAAAATTTAGTTTATTCTCTCTTATTAGTATGTTCTATGTTTAAATTATTACTTCAGATAAACATTAAACATATGGTTAGAGCTCTCACTAATCTTATCTATTATTTCCTTGAAAAGGTTTATTTACTGAATAATAGGTGTATACTATGACTGTGGGTTTCTTAGTGCTACAAATTACAAGATACATTATGTCCAGTTGAAAGGTAGTTTATCTTACTAGTGTGCTAGATTCCTGGTATTATGTAGGCACAGTGTTTTTGAAATAAGGCATTCTCTTGACTTTTATATAGGGAATAGGGCATCAGTGACCATATTTACCTAGTAGTGTATCTACTTTGAATTACCTCCACAAGTCAAACAAATATGCAACAAAATATTTTTATACGCCACTCAATGAAGAATACATCACTCTAATGGTCAGAATTCATGAATAATATGAATGAAGCAAAACAGGAATAAATCAAAGATCTCAAGATAGCTTATTTTAACACTGGTCTGATTTCATTGCACAAGTACCTATTCACATTTTTTTTATTATTTCTTCAATAATTTTACCCCTGGAAAAGCTTACTTTTACTATAATTAATTTACAATATTAATCATAACTTATATGATTTTATATTATCTTTGGCTGCAGAAAGGAGTTTGCTATTAACTGAAAGGAGACCCTTTGATTCCTCTTGGAGGCCTTAAAGGAACCGAGCAGGGCAAATTCCTAATGTCCACTCCATACGTTCTTGTCATTGCAGCTGTTATTACTATGTGATTATTCATATAGTATACGAACATGGATGAGCTGCTCACCAACACGCATTAGCCAGCGTGGTGAGTTTATTGGCTTTTTACCTCTGAGTTTAAGATCAAGAAACACCATGGTCTTTCTTCTCAGTGCCTGATAAGGCAGAATGAATGTTTGTGTAAATGATAAATATTTTTCCAATACATATATACAATTATGACAGACAAAACTAAAGCATGGCCCTTATTCCCAGGAGGCTGTAAAGTCACCAACCAAGGCAGCGGTTGGTGGCCGAAGGCGGAGGGTGCTAAGAATCCCCTGATTGCGGACCCAGCCTGCCATTTGATGATTACTTTTTATTTAGGTACTTACAACTGCAGATCACTTTCAAGTGAAGGAAGATTGCAAGAATTAGAAGAAGAACTGTCTTATATTAAATGGGACATTATTGGACATTGTGAAGTTAGAAGAAAAGGAGAAGAAACAATTGATTTAAAAAGTGGACATATACTCTATTATAAAGGCACACATATTGGAAATACAAGTGGAGTAGGATTCATTATAAATAAAAAGTGGAAGAACAATATTGTGGAGATTGATGGTGTATCAGACAGAGTGGCAAGATTAGTTATACAACTTAATAGCAGATACCAAATGCAGATAATTCAGGTTTATGCCCCAACAAGTTCTCATAGTGATGAAGTAGTAGAAGATTTTTATATGGATGTACAAAAGGCTTTTGATCAGAGTAAACAACATTTTAAAATTGTTATGAGAGACTTTAATGCTAGAATTGGTAGACAAATGAAAAATGAAATTGCTGTAGGTAATTTTGGTTATGGTAATAGAAATGAGAGAGGACATAGACTTGTGGAGTTTGCAGAAAAAGAAAAACTTTATATTATGAATTCATTTTTTGAGAAAAATGTAAAAAAGGAAATGGACATGGAAGCATCCAAATGAAGGTACAGCAGAATTGGATTATATTTTGACTAACAGAAAATACATATTTCAAGATTGTAATGTTCTTAATAAATTTAACACAGGAAGTGATCATCGATTAGTAAGGTGTAAGTTACGTGTTAATGTAAAACTAGAGAGACAAAAATTATTAAGAAAAACAATATTTACAGTTGATATTCCTAATCTTCAGAAACATTCTAATGAATTTAAATTAGAACTTACAAATAGGTTTCAAGTGTTAGGAGATTTTGAACATGATTCAGATTTGAATGAAATTAATATGAAAATAACTGATACACTTTTAAAAACTGCAACAAACATAGCTGGTAAAAAAAAGCAGCAATTGACTAATAAAATTTCTACTGAGACTAGAGAATTTATGAAAAAAAGAAGGAATATGAAGATATACAAAAATGATGTATTAAAAGGAATTGAATATCTCGAATTTTGTAAAATGGTACGGAAAAGAGTTGAAAATGATATAAGAAAGTATAACTGTGAAATAGTAAGGAAAGCTGTAGAAGAAAATAAAAGACTCAAAAATGTTAAACAACATTTTGGTATTGGTAGGAAATTTATATCTGCAATGAGAAAAAAAGATGGAATTATTACTAAAAAGAGAGATGACATCATGAAATTGGTAGAAGATTTTTATCAAGAATTATATAGTAATAAAGAACAAGTACCTCCTATATCTATTACATCTTCCGAATTGCCCAGAATTTTAAATGAAGAAGTGAGACATGCAATTAAGTGTATGAAGAAAGGAAAGGCTCCAGGAAATGATGGAATTATAATTGATATATTAAAAGAAGCAGGTGAAGAAATAGAAACAATTTTAGCAAAGTTATATACCAAATGTCTAAATGATAAAGATGTACCGGAAGATTGGAAGAATGCAGTAATAATATTAATATTTAAAAAAGGTGATAAAGAAGATATTAGAAATTACAGACCTATTAGCCTTTTATCAGTTTTATATAAAATTTTTACTAAGATAATTACAACTCGTCTACAGAGAACTTTGGATTTCCACCAACCAAGAGAACAAGCTGGATTTAAAAGTGGTTTTAGTACAGTAGATCATATCCAGATATTGAGAGAAGTCATAGAAAGGACAAATGAATATGAGTTGTCATTATGTTTTGGATTTGTAGATTATGAAAAGGCATTCGATTCTATACACATTTCTTTAGTGATTAAAGCATTGGATCATCAAGGTATAGATCCAGGATATTGTCATATTTTAAAGAATATTTATAAAAATGCAACAGCAACAATTAGATTACATAATGATACTGGAAAAATCAACATTAAAAAAGGTGTAAGACAAGGTGACTCCATATCTCCAAAACTCTTTACAGCAGTGCTGCAAGAAGTATTTTGTGGATTAAAATGGGAAACTAAAGGAGTGAAAGTAAATGGAGAGTATTTAAGTCATTTAGATTTTGCAGATGATGTAGTTGTTTTTGCAAATAATGCTTCAGAGCTGCAGGAAATGTTGCAGGAGTTAGCAGTTGAAAGTAGAAAAGTAGGACTAAAGATAAATGTTAAAAAGACTAAAGTAATGTTTAATTGATTTGCTCAAAATATGAAAATAAAGATTGATTATGAAGAATTAGAAGAAGTTAACAGTTACAAATACCTTGGTCAGATTATTAATACAGATGGAAACATAATGGAGGAAATTAATCATAGAATTAAACTTGGTTGGAGTGCTTTTGGTAGAAATAACTTGATACTAAAAGGAAATATGCCTATGTGTTTGAAAAGGATGTTTTTTAACAAATGTGTTTTACCAGTTCTTACTTATGGATCTGAGACTTGGACACTTAATAGAAGAGCAATACAGAGACTTCAGACCACTCAAAGGAGTATGGAGAGATGTATGTTGGGAGTAACAAGAAGAGATCGAAAACGCATTGTATGGGTAAGACAACAAACAGGTGTTACTGATCTTATTGAAAAAATTAAAAGATTGAAATGGAGTTGGGCTGGACATATTGCTAGAAGAGATGATAATAGATGGACAATTAAAATTTTAAACTGGATTCCAAGAGATTGTAAAAGACCCAGAATGAGACCACATGTGAGATGGATGGATGAAATAAGAAAATGTGCAGGGGTGTTGTGGAGAAGAGAAGCTAAAGATCGGAGAAGATGGATTAAACTTGGAGAGACCTTTATCCTGCAGTGGATTGATAATGGTTGATGATGATGATGATGATGATGATTTATCTTTAATATACCATCCATTTTTGTTTGTGGAGTAGCACAATTTCATCAATCAAAGTGAATGAACACTTTAGAAAATTTAAACAATGTTTAATTATATGCAGTAACATTTTTTTTTCTATTTATTAAGTTCATATTGACAATTGATATATAGATCATCCATATTTAATTAGGGAGAAACGAAATATATCTCTTTTTCTCTCTAATTACAGGTGATTACATTTTTTTTCTTAATTTAAAAAAAATTATAAGTACATTTTCTTTTTCATTGATTATCAGGGTAGTTATAATAAAAATAATAAATCTTATTTATTAAATAACAAAAAAATACATTTTTTTTATATATTATTATTATATTTTATAAAATACATTTCTATTTTAGCAATCTATTTTAAGTTAGTGTAATGCCAAACATATATTGTACCAAAAATATAAGTACAGTACCTCCACAATCAAGGGAAAGAATCAAAATCGCAATAACCTTAGTCAATTTTATTCTTAATCTATCATTTTTAATATAAAAATCTTTCAAAATAAATTCTTTTATTTATTGCTGTTATGATATGCTGGCCATGTTTTATGGATTTACTAGTGATGATAATTTATAAATTTTATATAAAACATTATGCTGGTCATATTTAAATGACTTACTGGCTACAATAATTTATATCTCTTATGTAAGATTATTACATTTTGCTTGGCATTTTTAATGCACTTATTAGTTGAGACCATTTTATATATTTCTATTTGGTCATAATTTATTGAAAGTATGCATTCTGGCTCTAACACAATGATGGCTGAGATAGTTAGTTGTAAGTCATTGTTATACTATAAAGCATGAACAAATGGTGGATCAATCTAACTTTGTGCACTATAATGCACACAATTCAGAAAAAATTGAAGAAAACCAGAATTATTGCATCACATTGGAGCCTTGCTTATTTGATTCTCATGTAATATAGACTCATGATCCTTGGAACATTTTACTCACCATCAGTGTTTTATAGTATTCTGTTTCTTCAAGATTTATGGACAACCCAGGACATGAATTTAAACCTTCTACTATGTGTGCTGTGATAATAATATCCTAATGTAATATGATCATGCTGTTCTAATTAACACTAGCATCTATCTACACTGCATCCATAATCTCTATCAAAACACAGCACAGATCTTGATCAATAGAAAAAGGGAAACACTTTTTTAAAAAAAATGCTTAATTTGTGAATTGGGTTACTTTATTATCATTGTTATTATTGTTGTTGTTTAAAGGTCATTATTAATCCTACATATCCCATCTCATGTTTCCAAAAGCAAATAAATACATATTGTTATTTCATATAAACGAGTTTCTTTTTGCATTGGACAGATTCAGTCTTCAGGGTAAAGGCTATCCAAATCCAACTATTACTTCCATGATCTAAATTTCTCCCCTTGTTATTGAGACCACAACCAGCTTCATCTCTGTTTAGGTTTAAATGCTTTTTGTTCTCAGCTTTATCCACTTTCTACATTGACTGGTAGTTTTTTTTTCATTTTTTCTTTACATGGTTATACTGTTAATCTTTTTGACTCACTCTTAATGCATTGACCTCATGATCATCTCTTATAATCTGGAACATTGAGGGGTTTACCATACCTCCTCAATGTTAATTTTACTATTATCAAAGACAAAGAGATAATATACCATGTTTTTGATGGTTTTACATCTAGTACATATTGCCATATGTTTCACTGGATTTAAAAAAAAACTTCACCTTACTATTTGGATAACTTGCTATTAATGCAGAAGCTCAGCAACCATCCTTTTATAAAATGGCACATACAGTTCATCTTGCTGGCATTTTTTCTTCAGTTGATGCCTTATGCTCTCCTGGTGGTCCTTGTTCCAATAGCAATTCAGCAAGGCCTATTTATACTTTGCAAAGCTGTTGTGTTTTTCAAACAAGAATTTTCACCATGCTTGTACTGCTGCCTTGTATGTGATCAATAGCAATTGACAGCTTGACTCCTATGGTCATAAGATTTATATCATATATATATATATATATATATATATATATATATATATATATATATATATATATATATATATATATATATATATATATATATATATATATATATATAGCTATTCATGTGCTCTGTGTTATTATCCTACATGATTGTGGAAAATCTTTACTTAAAGAATTGATTTACCAAGCTGGATATAATTTTTTGTTTATCTGCATTTAAAATGGTATATAGACATGTCTTGTGGGTCTTTATTTTCCTAACTTGCTGTGTTAAGCTGTTCATGTCTGCTTGCAATTTTGTAATTGAGCATTCCTATTTTCTATGTACTTTGTATGTTTCTTCTTTCTTCTCATATCTTACATTTTTTCTTCATTTTTTTCTTATTTTACACCTCTGACTCAACCAATATGACTTTTTCCTCCAAATTATTTACTTTGTCATCTACCTTTTTGGATATCTCATCAATTCTTTTTAACATTATCTTTTTGGTAGCCTTTTGATTCTATTTTGTTTCATGGACCTCCATCACTCTTGAATTTGTTTATTAAGTCCTTAAACATTTCAAATATTACAAACACATTACACTCTTTTGTTTCTCTATTACTGTCTTCTGACATCCTGCTTCTAAATGTCTTGCCACTTCTTCTCATATACACGTATACTATTTTTATTTTATTTTCTGCTGATAACTAGTATATTTATTGAATTGGTTTTATTTTCTGGCAATAACTCATATATATATATATATATATATATATATATATATATATATATATATATATATATATATATATATATATATATATATATATATATATATATTTGCTAAAAGTCAAAGCACTTCCTTTTTTCTTTCTTTTGTTTTTAAATTAATTCTCCAGCTCTATTTACAATGTTAATATTTCAATTAATATTGTGATCATCATCACTGTTCCTCCCTAACATCACATTTGCTCTTTGATTCTTAATAGCACTGTCTATTTGCCTATTTTGACCCCTTCTAAAACATAATGACTGAATAAACACTCTTAAAACTGACCAACAAAAAAACATTACCATTTTTTTTAATAACAATTGCAACTTATCTAAGGTTATGATTTTATTTTTGTAGCCTCACATTGGCTTATTGTACCATGTTGAAGTCCCATGTTAAAATGGCATTATATCATGTCATAGCCTTTTCATTATGAAAGATGTTTTCTTTTTACCAGATCCTTAGTAACTAAAGAGGGCTTAAACTATTTACTCTATACATATGTATAATTTGTGATATGACCAAATTACTCCTTTATTTCTAATTTAATAAATAAATATTAAGAAAAAAATATGATTATATTTCCTGGTCAATCTAACCACAAGTAATTTTATACCACATGATATAAAAGAAAGGTTTAACTTGTGACAGCTTTTATTTATTTCAGGGACCAGTGTTCACTGAATCATATTAGCTGAACCTTCCATTAAAAGATTAATTAATAAAGATGAAATTTCTCTCTCTTCTTTATAATTACAAGATTTTGTTATCTGGTTTCTATTTATGAATATTTAACAAATTAGTTACATGTATTAGCATTCTTACATGATGGAATCTAGATAATGAAACACTGTCAAATTTAAATTACCTCATAGATTTAATAAACAACTAAATACACACTATGAATACAAAATTATTTATTAATACTACCCTACTAAATATTATTAAGCTTTAATGTATAAATACATATTATTTATTACAAACTTAATTATGTATTCTGTTTGCGATAAAAAGGTTTAGTTCTGCTGACTTATTAGTTCATTAATAGTTTATATTATTATTAAGTCAGATAAACATTGATGTTAGATATAGAGCTCTCATTAATCTTATCTATCATTTTTGAATGGGTTTAAATACTGGTATAAAAGGTGTATACCATGACCATGGGTATCTTATTTCTATGACTTATAATATCTATTATGTCCAGTTGAAGGGTTGTTTTTCTTATTAGCTTACTAGGGTCCTTAAGGCATCGTCTCAACTTAGGTTAAAAAGAAGACATTGGATTTGTATCTTTTTAGCAGTTCATTTGGTTTGAATTATTCCAGCAGGTAAAATCAAACATGCAGCAAAATATTTTTATAGAAGCTTTTTGGATTCTTCTCTGTGATATGTCACTCAATGAAAAATACAACACTCTAATTTATAGAATTCACTAACAATATTAATCAAGCAAAGAAGGCATAAGTCACAGTTCTTAAAGTAGTTTTTTATACCAGTGATCTTTTCTTTATTTATTCAGGTATTTAATTCCTCTGTAATGCTTATTTTTACTATAATTATTTTTACAATATTAATCATAACCTACACACAATACATGGTTAATATTAATTAATTTTATGTGTGGACTAGCATAATTCCATCAATCAAAATGAATAAACACTTTATTTACAATCTCTAGTTTTTATATTTTTATTTACTAAGTTCATATTGGCGATTGACATTCTGATGGGTTGTATGTAATTAGGGAGAGAAGAAATATCACATTTTCTCTCTAACTACAGCTAATTACATTTTTTTATTTTAAAATATCTACATGTATATTTTCTTTTTCTTTGTTTATCAAGATATAATTTTTTCTACACTACAGGTTTTTTCATATCCAATATGTAATATATAGGGAATTTGAACTGAGACTTTTACATGACCCTAAACTATCCATGATATCTCATAATGCTGACACCTTTGATCACACACATGTTTAAAATATAAATAATCACCAATATATTTCATACTAAACAGTACTCTTCTGTTTGTCCAGATTATCATTTCCACACACACACACACACACACACACATATATATATATATATATATATATATATATATGTGTATATATGTATATATATATATATATATATATATATATATATATATACAATCAATGTCATATGTGTGGATATGATAATCTGGACCAACTGATAAGTGATGGTTTAGCACAAAATACTTATCAGTGATTATTTATCTTTTCAACATGTTTGTGATCAAGTGTGTCAGCAATATGAGATAGCATACATAGTTGAGGGTCGTGTGAAAGTTTGATTATCAACGTAGATACAATAAAAATAATAAATCTTGTTTAATAAATTTAAAAAAAAATCTACAGGTTTAATGTATTATTATTATATTCTATAAAATATACTTTTCTCTCAGCAATCTTTTTTCATGGGAGAATGTCAAACATATATTGTACCAAAAATAATATTACCGTTTTTATTTTATTCGTTCAGATGAGATATTAATTTCAAAATAAAAAAAAAAGAATAAATGACTAAATTATTTTTATTTGACTAAAGTAAAAAAATCATAATATATGTTTTAAATATAAAATATTTTTGAAATCTAAAATATTTATAATTTCTTTTTTACAAAAGAATAAAATTTTGAGAAAATGTCATTATTCAAAATATTTTTTTACTCTCACACACTCATAATTATATATTTTCTATCAAGAACTTTGCATATTTATGGACTAGATTGGTATGCATTACTTATGCTTTTTATTTTTAATGGAAAAAAGAAATTTAATCTTTAGTTAGAATTTTATATTTTTTAAAAACAATATTAAGAGCATAAGTTTTAAAATAAAAAGTAATTACAAAAATAATACATCAATTTTTCCAATAAAAAAAAGCATAACAAACACAACTAAATAATTAAAATTAAATACTTTATTTTGAGACTAAAAAATGTATTTATAATGAAAAAGAACTTGTAATTTTCGTAAATAACAATAACACTTTTTGAAGATATTAAAAAACTTATTATAATTATATAAAAAAAAACAACAACAAAGCAATAAAAATAATAATGACTTTTATAAAAGTTCTTGTTTTTTATTTATCAGTAAAATGTTCTGTGTGTCATTAGTTAATTGATAATTAATTAAATGGGTGTTAAAAAGTACACATAATTGAATACATTTTATTCAGCTGTTACTGTATTATGTTTGTCATGCAACCATAAATAAAAATATGAAATACTGATGATTAGAAATAGTCTTAGTTACAAATTTGTATGGGTATCTTATCAAAGAAAAATGTTAATTTAATATTTTAAGCTGAATTATCTTCATTGTTTTGCTATCATGTACATATTTCTACAAATGTGCACCTCACATTTTTGGTCACATGATACCAATAATATGGAGAAAATTTATTTAGTTATTTATTAATGATTTTTTATTACATTCCTGTGAATTAAAACATTTTTAATTTTATACATAAAATATTTATTTTAATATGTAACACTATATAAATAAAGCTCATTTTGGTTAAGAAACTCTACGTTTAAGTACTAAAATTTTAAAAATAATTTGAAGTAATTTATCACATTAACATAAATTTTCCATAATATATATTTCAAATAATGTTTTTAACATGATCAGATATCATTACTAGTGACATCTATTTTTACTTGTTAAAATAAAAATGATATGAGTTTGATTTACTGGGGTACTGTGGAATATAGTTTGATCATTGGAATGTTATCTTGGCTACAACAGCTTTTATGGCCTTCAAAAATTGTTAGTATAACTGCATTATCAGAAGAAAATATATTTTAACATTTAGAGATGTGCTCACATGTTTAACTGCTAGGCTCATTTTTCTTTTTTTTTTTTATTTCTGAACTTATAAATATTTTTATTTTCTTTGAAAATCCTTCAGTATTACTGATTTCAATCAGGATGGTATAGCCCAAATATACACTTAAAGTGTTTCTTGTTGCTTCAACAAATTAATCTTGAAACTTATCTTGAATATTTTTGTTTTCCTTGCTCCAAAATAGTCTAGCATTACATTATTGTAACCCTTACTTATTTATTGGTTGGATAGCTTCACAGATCTATTTCTGTAAGGAGTTTTTTTAATTGTGTACTTGAATTTTTTTTTCAGAAGCACAGTTTAAAGTCCATGATTCATTTCTTCAAGTACTCAATATATTAACAAACATATCTCCACTTATTTTATTCTCTTTGTTAATTCTATTAATGCTAATAATTATCTTGTGTATGTTTCTGGTGCACTGTGATTACGTTTCTGAAACATATATTATTTTACTGGTAATACTTGTTTTTTTCCAAAAATCCAGGTATTTATTCTATCAACTAATGTTAATTTTCTTCAATTGCTTTAGTCATAAATCTGCTAGGCATAACATCTTATAAAACATTAATAAAATATGGTGATAAAGAGAAAATTGTTTGGTGCAGAACTTGGAAATAGTTATTAGATAGAGGTACATGTTGATGATATTCTCTCTCTTTAAACTATAGCTTAAGTGAAGTCTGCAATGGGGAACACTATATAATACATGCTGATACTTATATTAATGCTCAAACGTTTATTACTTTCCTAACATAGCTTCAGATTGACTTGATTTTTCAATAGATTAAAAAGAAATACCTTTTCAGTTCCTATCATTATTAGATAAGAACATATTTGAATAACATATTTCTTGAAATATACTTGTATAATATTCATTGTTCTTTGTGCTAAGTAAAATTATTTCTTAGTCGCTGGATGATTGATTACATCTTCAACTTATGTTCAAATAACATGTAATAGACAGTTTATTGAATCCAACTCATGTTCTCAAACGTATTCTTTATACACATCCACACAACTACTTTCTTGTTTTTGTTATACCATAAATGTTTATTATACTATACTAAATCCTTTGAGTAATTTACTTTCTGATATATGGTATATATTGTAAATGTTTGTAAAAATAATTTTTTAGATCATTTATCATTATGAAGTAGGGAACTCATAAAAATGCTAAAATATTTCTAATAGACATTTTAGAGTCATCAGTAAGTATAATAATTTTTTCTTGATATTTCAAGCTAGAACATCCTTAACAATATTGTTTATTGTGTCCAGTTATATATTATTTTGTTGCATAATGAGGCTTTAACAGCATTACAAATTATATCACATTAATGACTATTTAAATATATAATCTGGATGTTTTTCTGATTCTCATATTTTTGAAACCAATTGCATAGTAACTAAAGTCTTTAAATCTATCACTAAAATGAATTAAGAATATTTCTAGGTTTAATTTATAATATTTCTAGGTTTAATTTATATATATATATAATTACCAAAATATTATCCAAATTTTCTATGCTTTTATTTGAATGCATCCATATATGTTTATACTTTATTCAAGAAACAATTCATGATATACAATTTTTCTGCCATTCCACTATCTGTGACCATTTTCATTTTTATAATAATCAAATTATGTACAGCACCCTGGCTTTTGAAAAAGTAATTTTCAATGTATATGCGCTATAATTTTTTGCCTTATTTTAAAGATAATAATTTGACTTGATAAAAACTATATGTTTTTAAAATAAAATATTGAATAATCCTTAAATTATTGCTTACTAGCTTCTATTAGCAAGCAATAGCAAACTTCTACTGTGTTACCATTTAATCATTATATTCTCTCACTTGGTTATTTTATCTATATTTTATATACAATAACAAAAACATTATTACATTAATTATGAAATTAATATTAAAATTCTCCTAGTTTTTTTAATTATTTTCTCTGCAAGTGCATAGTTTTAGAGTTAGCTGGCTTACTCCTGGTACATATAAATCTTTTCAATTTTAAATACTATAATTAAAATAATTATACAATAGATTCGAATGTTCATTAAATTCTTACATGTCATATTTAGAGGTGTTAAAACAAAATGAGTTGAAAGAGGAGCAAGGAGCAAAAAGCCAATAAAAATCTCGTGTTATTGCTTAGTCATATCATTCTGGCACCTAAATGATCCTATTGAACTTTTATAAACAACAATAACAAAAAGTGATTAAATTAATTTCATTTCTTAATTATCTGCCCTGACTTTGAGGGGGGGGGGGTCACATTAAAATGTTTTCATAATTTTACAGCTATTTGTTTTTGTCTTGTATAAAAAGTCTTCCGATTTTAAAATAAAATATTGTAATTAAAACTACTAGTTTTTACTGAAATGAAGGTGTAATAGATTTAAATATTCATTAAATCCTTGCATATATTTTTCCAATTAAAAACATTAAGAAATGAATTAAATGTATGATAAATAATAGCAGATAACCATTGCCATTCTAGAGCATGACATAGTCATGCTATTTTGATTTGCCTTGTTATTCTAGCTATCTTTGGAATACAGTATCAAAAAATGAGTAAATTAATTATCAAATAAAAAAAATAGAGAAATATATTTATTTATATATGTGCATTAAAATGCTATATATATTATTTTCTAATTATGCTTAACTTTACTGAGATCTTTTTTTTTATTTAGGTAATCATGCTGCATATCTAATCGAATTATTAAAAATGCTTCATGCATATAATTTAGAAAATTGAATTTTTACTAAATTTTTGCAAAATTGCTTCACAAATTGTAAAATAAAATGTATTGTCATGAAAATAAATATTTAAAGTTTATATACAATTTAATACTATTTTGTTTCACTTTCTTAATAATATTGAACCCCATATATAATTTAAAATGTAAATTTTTGCATATCCTATTGTAATCAGGAAAGCAAATGTATGTAAAGTGTTACTAAATGATAAATTGAAAAGCATATGAAAATTTGAGTTACCAACATTTGACAGTCAAAAAAACAGAATATATTAAACAAAAGTATATAGAAACAAATATGTATTTTAACTATTTTAGATTACACCAAAAATTAAATCCATATTGTAATGTAAAATTTGATTTACCATCATCTGTAATTAATACATTTTCAAGAAATTTTAAGTATAATAATTGTATAACTCAGTGTTCTTTTAATTTATTTACGGTTCACATCCTTACACTTTTATTTGAAAGACCATGTGGCAATTTTCATTATATTTGCTAATTTGTTATGGATTGAAATCTTGCCTATTCAAAAAAAAAAATATTGAACAAAATATTTTCATTTGAATTCTATTTTTGAAAAGGAAACTAATTTTAGTTGATGTAAAAGGATGAAAATATATCTCAAAATTTCAATGCTAAACTTAATAATTATTAAAATTTTACAAAACAATTATTCACCAGTATTTATGAAGCAATTCTTGTTAGCCAGTCTTGTTAGCAATTCTTGTTAGCTTATCTTCTTAAAAACAAACATTTCAAAATAAAATCTAATGGTAATATCATATTTTTTTGGTTCAAATTAAATATTTTACAAAAATAAACTTAAATATGTATATAAATTATTGGGAAATTGCATTTTTTGTTTTTAAATACTGTCACAAAAACACACATTCATATTTGCCTCAGGCCAAATAATCTACCAATCAATGATGCTGACAGGTCTTTGTTTTATGTTACAACCAATAAGGACATTGACAGTTTTTTATATCAAATATTTGCCTGTTGTTTGTAGAGTATATACTACACTGATATCTTCAGATTTTTTTTTAACTATTAGTTTTAGCTCCAATTACTGCACACAAAATGTGAACCACTCAAATAACATTATAAATAATAAAGTAATAAAGAACAGATTAAATGATAGCAGTATTATCATAATATTTTAAGATAGAAGTTGTGTAATGACTGAATTATAAAAGATTAAGCTAATTATATACAAATCAACACAATCAAATATGGATTTTTTTGAGCCGGCAATCATATTTTATATTGCTATTAATTTTCAAATACCTTAATTTTATATTAATTTTAAACCAGATAGGGATGTTTCTTATTACCTTCCTAAATATATATATATATATATATATATATATATATATATAGGTAATAAGATATATATATATATATGATAAACAAAAATGCAAGTTAAAAAACTTGCTAACGCTTGTATTTACGTCCACAGATGGTGTTCTACCAAAAACGCACATCAAGCGTATGTTTTGTTTACATAAACGTCAGAGTAGTTAGTATTCACTATCTCTAACTATAATTCCACTTTCAGATCATTATTTCAAGCTATTTGCTATCGTCAGTGAAAGACAGGAATAAAGAAACTAGATCTAAATACAAACTCTGAGCGTTTATGAAACAATTTCTATTCAGCTTGCAAGCGTGAATTTTTTAGACACGTAATGTCTTCAAACTCAGCATAGCAAACCAGATAGCTATATGGGTCTGATCTCAGTTCAGCATCACCACATAGTAGAAGCCTCTGCAATCTATATCATTGCAAGAAAGACCTCAAAGGTACATTTATGATAAACAAAAATGCAAGTTAAAAAACTTGCTAACGCTTGTATTTATGTCCACAGATGGCGTTCTACCAAAAACTACCATCAAGCGTATGTTTTGTTTACATAAACGTCAGAGTAGTTAGTATTCACTATCTCTAACTATAATTCCACTTTCAGATCATGATTTCAAGCTATTTGCTATCGTCAGTGAAAGACAGGAATAAAGAAACTAGATCTAAATACAAACTCTGAGCGTTTATGAAACAATTTCTATTCAGCTTGCAAGCGTGAATTTTTTAGACACGTAATGTCTTCAAACTCAGCATAGCAAACCAGATAGCTATATGGGTCTGATCTCAGTTCAGCATCACCAAATAGTAGAAGCCTCTGCAATCTATATCATTGCAAGAAAGACCTCAAAGGTACATTTATGATAAACAAAAATGCAAGTTAAAAAACTTGCTAACACTTGTATTTATGTCCACAGATGGCATTCTACCAAAAATGCCCATCAAGCGTATGTTTTGTTTACATAAACGTCAGAGTAGTTAGTATTCACTATCTCTAACTATAATTCCACTTTCAGATCATGATTTCAAGCTATTTGCTATCGTCAGTGAAAGACAGGAATAAAGAAACTAGATCTAAATACAAACTCTGAGCGTTTATGAAACAATTTCTATTCAGCTTGCAAGCGTGAATTTTTTAGACACGTAATGTCTTCAAACTCAGCATAGCAAACCAGATAGCTATATGGGTCTGATCTCAGTTCAGCATCACCACATAGTAGAAGCGTCTGCAATCTATATCATTGCAAGAAAGACCTCAAAGGTACATTTATGATAAACAAAAATGCAAGTTAAAAAACTTGCTAACGCTTGTATTTATGTCCACAGATGGCGTTCTACCAAAAACGCCCATCAAGCGTATGTTTTGTTTACATAAACGTCAGAGTAGTTAGTATTCACTATCTCTAACTATAATTCCACTTTCAGATCATGATTTCAAGCTATTTGCTATCGTCAGTGAAAGACAGGAATAAAGAAACTAGATCTAAATACAAACTCTGAGCGTTTATGAAACAATTTCTATTCAGCTTGCAAGTGTGAATTTTTTAGACACGAATGTCTTCAAACTCAGCATAGCAAACCAGATAGCTATATGGGTCTGATCTCAGTTCAGCATCACCACATAGTAGAAGCCTCTGCAATCTATATCATTGCAAGAAAGACCTCAAAGGTACATTTATGATAAACAAAAATGCAAGTTAAAAAACTTGCTAACGCTTGTATTTATGTCCACAGATGGCATTCTACCAAAAACGCCCATCAAGCATATGTTTTGTTTACATAAACGTCAGAGTAGTTAGTATTCACTATCTCTAACTATAATTCCACTTTTAGATCATGATTTCAAGCTATTTGCTATCGTCAGTGAAAGACAGGAATAAAGAAACTAGATCTAAATATAAATAGCTTGAAATCATGATCTGAAAGTGGAATTATAGTTAGAGATAGTGAATACTAACTACTCTGACGTTTATGTAAACAAAACATACACTTGATGGGCGTTTTTGGTAGAACGCCATCTGTGGACATAAATACAAGCGTTAGCAAGTTTTTTAACTTGCATTTTTGTTTATCATAAATGTACCTTTGAGGTCTTTCTTGCAATGATATAGATTGCAGAGGCTTCTACTATGTGGTGATGCTGAACTGAGATCAGACCCATATAGCTATCTGATTTGCTATGCTGAGTTTGAAGACATTACGTGTCTAAAAAATTCACGCTTGCAAGCTGAATAGAAATTGTTTCATAAACGCTCAGAGTTTGTATTTAGATCTAGTTTCTTTATTCCTGTCTTTCACTGACGATATCAAATAGCTTGAAATCATGATCTGAAAGTGGAACTATAGTTAGAGATAGTGAATACTAACTACTCTGACGTTTATGTAAACAAAACATACGCTTGATGGGCATTTTTGGTAGAACACCATCTGTGGACATAAATACAAGCGTTAGCAAGTTTTTTAACTTGCATTTTTGTTTATCATAAATGTACCTTTGAGGTCTTTCTTGCAATGATATAGATTGCAGAGGCTTCTACTATGTGGTGATGCTGAACTGAGATCAGACCCATATAGCTATCTTGTTTGCTATGCTGAGTTCGAAGACATTATGTGTCTAAAAAATTCACGCTTGCAAGCTGAATAGAAATTGTTTCATAAACGCTCAGAGTTTGTATTTAGATCTAGTTTCTTTATTCCTGTCTTTCACTGACGATAGCAAATAGCTTGAAATCATGATCTGAAAGTGGAATTATAGTTAGAGATAGTGAATACTAACTACTCTGACGTTTATGTAAACAAAACATATGCTTGATGGGCGTTTTGGTAGAACGCCATCTGTGGACATATATATATATATATATATATATATATATATATATATATATATATATATATATATATATATATATATATATATATATATATATATATATTGTAAAAATCAAATTACTTTGCATTTACCTCACACAGTTTACTTTTTCTGGTTTTTATTTTAGATAGATTAAAACTATAAAGTTTGTGGTGTATATAGCTGTAATTTTTTTTTTTTGCTTTGCCAATAAACCACTTTCATATCACTTTATTAAACAAATATAAACCTTATTGTAATTAATAGCAAGAATAATACAAAAACAAAATTATTTTATTCTAACAACTCATTATAAGAAAGCAATCAATTATATCTAGTTAAGCAAAAATATTTTTTTTTTTTTTTTAATGTTTGTAATTTTATATTTTTAAATTTTTTTATACACATAATTGCGTAAAAGAAATATTTTTCTAAAAGCAGTATGAGATTCTGCATATAA
This sequence comes from Epiperipatus broadwayi, assembly GCA_028023455.1. NCBI lineage: Eukaryota > Metazoa > Onychophora > Udeonychophora > Euonychophora > Peripatidae > Epiperipatus > Epiperipatus broadwayi. Next base: position 13,276 of record JAQFVV010000331.1, on the reverse strand, counting down.
CATTTATATGACTAAACCATATTGTGTCTATTGCAAGTTTTTAACATGAAGCATTTATGATCATTGATTGGTTCTGGGAAAATTCTGAAATTAATAAAATCATGATGAATAAAAATAATGTTAACGTGGTTAAATTAAAATTATAGACAAATAAAATTGTGATGCTTCCTTTTTATATTGATATATAATTCAAGTAAACAATGTATGAGTACTAATATTTAACTGTGTATATAGATGTTAAGTAAATTCAAAGGTTTAAGTGTTACATGAACAACTAAAAGAAAAATAAAACAAATGTGTAATAAACGTTACATACATATAAAATTTATATTTATCATTCCATCCAACCTTTGCAAAAAAAAAAAAAATAATTAAATATAATCTTGATTTTTTACTTTTAATTTTGTAGTTTGGTTAATTTAAATACAAATTCAAAAGGAAACTTAGAAAGTAGACATTTTCAAAAAAATAAAATTAGTTATAAAAATTTCACTTTCATATCGAAAAGCAAATTTAAAAAATAGATCATTTTATATAACTAAAAATGATTTTTTTATTAAATTTCTAAATTGGCAATATTTTTATATACAAATAACTGCTGTTTTTTTATTATTTTTTGTTTGCTTATTTGCATTTTTATAATGGAAATTTTTTTTTTAAATAAATAAATAAATGGACAGCTTTTATTTTATATTTTTGAAATTAAAAATTTGTTTTAAAGTTTATTTTACTTAAATAAAATTTTATTTATTTTTATATTCACTAAATTTTTAATTGTATACATGTTGAATGCTAAGTTTTTAATCCAAAATGCAGGTTATATTAACTAACTATGAGTAAGTGATATAACTTTATCATTGTTGGTTATAATCTGCCATTGGTTATCATCTTTAATATATTCCATTTTAGCATCAAACTTTTAGAGTCAAAGCACAACTTATAAGTTGTGAAATGACCTATAATTGAAATAAATCAGTATATTTTTAAACGTTTTGTCAATTGTTTAGTAAAAATAATAGCAGTAATCAAAAGGCTTCATTGGGGGGGGGTAATAAGAAGTTCAAATACTGCAACTAGCAAAAGATAAATTATTCTGAGGATCTTATAGTACAGAGTCTGACACTCTGCTATTTTACTAAGTCATATAGGTTAATTGATTGCTTACTTTTAGACAAGCCTTAATGTGTACTCTTAGTGCTGTATTCACAGATATTGTAAAGTATTCCTTACTATATCACAAAATGTGTGTATATTGAAGCAGTCGATGTCTAATCACATTGAGCTTCATGCTTCACCATCTACAGTAACCTCCTGCATGGCTTGCAATTCAGACCTCACCATAGATACATGCCATTTCACCCGCACATTGTATTGTAATAATTAAATAAAACTATAAAAATATTTAGTAAAGTAAAACAGTTGTGTGGATGGTATGGATATATATATATATATATATATATATATATATATATATATATATATATATATATATATATATATATATATATATATATATATATATATATATATATATATATATATATATAGAAGCAATAATCTTAGCAATTTTATTGCTGAAAATTAGACATTTTCTTTATATAGTTTTAACTTTATATATATATATATATATATATATATATATATATATATATATATATATATATATATATATATATATATATATTGTGTGTGTGTGTGTGTGTGTGTGTGTGTTTTAATTAAAATGTTGGAATTTAAAAACAAAAAGAAAAATGGGGAAAGCTCCAAATACTTTTGAAATCATTAATAAGCTGAAATAATCTTTATTTATATTCAGATTATTTTCACTAATTAAAATTATAAATCTTAATTAAATTTATGAGGAATCATTGGTTAGTTCATTTGCAAATCTTTACAAATATCTAAATGGTATCTTGAGCCTTATCTGTTTTAAAATTTTGCTAATTAAATATTTTACTAATTAAAATCAAGAGATTACAGGGAAAGCTGTGGGAAAATGCATTCTTGGATGATTATAAAAGTATAAACAGCATAAAGAACAAAAGATTATTATACTCGAGTTTCTTATTCAGTATACAAAATTCAGTAGTCAGTATTATTATCAGTAATTTTTCAGAATAATTCAACTTTAAAAAGTCAGAACAAGTTATGTGCTATGAACTTTGAGTAGAAGGAATCCAGAACCTTTCTCCTTTTCTTGGAGACTGCCTGCTGCTACCATGCTCCATTCATACCGACCAGCTACACCAGATAACCATCTGACTGCTGACCCAACTGCTGACTGCCATGCTGTATCTGACTGCTCTGCTGTGCTTTCCTGAGATAACCTCACTTAATGTAGAGCTGCCTTTAATTTAAATCCCTTTTATAATTCCTAATAAGTTGTAGTTAAACCTTTGTACTTTAATTTGTATATTAATTTTAAGTTTCTGTTAAGTATGCTCTTAAACTTTTTCTCTGTAATCCCTTACTAGTATAATATAATTTTAACTATGCCCTTTCACATTTAATTATGATATATATATATATATATATATATATATATATATATATATATATATATATATATATATATATATATAGCTTTGTGCACCTCCATTAAATATTTAACTATATATATATATATATATATATATATATATATATATATATATATATATATATATATATATATATATATATATATTAATATGCCAATATTACACAAACTCGCAAATCTGAAAAAAAGGGAATACTTGTTTAATTTGAAGGAAATGGGGGGGAGGGGGGCTTTATTTAAAATCTATCAATAAAGTTTTGCTTATTTTAAATGGAAATTGCTTGCTAGTTTGATTTTAATTTAAATCTGTTATCATTGGAGTTTATTCAAAATCTTTTACTGGGGATGAATGATAGTAAATTTATTGCATTGAATTTGTCTTTAAAATTTCATTTTTAAAAGATAACTGTATTCTTCACTGTTACTCTTCTCATTAATTTGATCACTATCTATCTAACCTTAGTTAGTCACAATGATGTGTTGAACATAATGACTCATTTCATAAAATATGGCAATCATGTTAATTATTTAGTCGTTGATTTAAACTGCTTTCATTTAAAATCGTTATCGATTCCCATAGATGTAAATCAATTTGTATTAATTATTGTAAAATCTATTTATTCTCATAAATGTAGCACTTTGTTTGTTTCTTATGTATAAGTTCCAAAGATGTCTTTTCCAAACAATGCCAGTAAAAACAAATATAATGATTTTTATAATGTAGATTAATGATTAAGATTGTATTTTTCAGCCTGTATAGAAGATCATTTACTACTAAATCACAAACTACCCTTTATATCATTAATCATCTAAACCTGTCATGATCTTTTATATTTGTTTGATATATCCCCAATATTTTATCTGTAAACATCTTTAAATTGGTATACTAAATTATGTCCGTTAAATAATTAATGTTTTGAGGATTTTATAAAAACAAATCCCAAGTTTTGTTATTAGACAATGTTACCCCAAGGATGAAACAATATTGTAACATATATATATATATGCTTTTGTTTAAAAGTCCATTAACCAAAAGACTGTTTTTGACGAGGCTCCTCGTCGACATCTGAAATCACTCTAACTCAGTTTCGTTTCATACGAAAAAATTCGTTAAATACGTATTGAATTCGTTTTTAAAAGTTCTGTACGATGGTGACATCTTCCGATTTATTTTAGAAGTAAAAAATAGAGAAAAAACGCATTTAAACCTAAACAAAGAAGGAACATTATTTGTGATTGGTTCTTAGCATGCTCTCAGCCAAAAAAGACATTCTGATTGGCTGGAAAGAACAAAGAAACTGCCTGATCAAAGAAAATAAAGAAACACGCTGAGATTTTCATTTCGAATACGATTTAAATTATTATTAAATAATATTTATGGAAATTAAACATAATTTTCAGAGAGAATAATAAAAAAACAAAATTATTTTCGAAAAATATTGAAGATTTTCTACAAATATTGAAGTTGTAATAAAAAGAAATATTTACTTTTCTATAACGTAAAAGTCGATCTTTTTGTTTACATTATAACTTTTATGTTGCCGATATTGATTATCTTAGAATAAATAAATAGCAATTTATTTTTGAAAGAACTTTCGTTGTCTTCACAACCTTAAAAATTAATTATATACTTTTTATAAATGTATCTGAGTTGAATTTAATATTATAGGCGAATATGTTTTAACAATAGGCTTTGTCTTCAGTTTGTGAGTTGGCCAATTAAAAGATTTGATTTTTATCTGATACAACCAATGATAAAATTAGCGGTTTAAGGGTTAAATATCTATATTTCATGTAAATCCTGGTTTTGAATTATTATTTTCTTATCGTTTTCTTATCGTTAATATCTAGAATTGTTTTCATTGGCTAATAACTTAGCATTAATAAATATAACTTTAATAAATGTAAGGGATTACCCTTGTCTCAATCATCATCATCAGTCAGATCTTATGTTCTACTGCTATGTTTCCAGGCCTGAAATTAAATAATTATGCTGCATCGTCGGGATTGTTCTTCATAGAGTCAGAGCTTCGAAGAATAGGCAAACAGGTTAGAATCCCGGATTGCTCCTGATGTCTGTCTCTCAAGCATGATCAGATTCAAGGTACTTTTACTTGGATTCTGAGTCTTGTTGAGTGAACAGACATTTTCGATTGGTACAATATATATGTAATGGATTTTAAAGCATACAAGATACTTATATCATGATGTATATATTATGAGTATTTTTATGTGATTCAGTTATAGTGAAGGGGCTTATTCATATGCCAATACATTTTAAAATAGATTTCTTTTTCAAGTTTCCAGACAACAGAGATTACATTATGTGAATATATATATATATATATATATATATATATTCATATAATATATATATATATATATATATATATATATGTTATATTATATATATATATATATATATATTATTTTACAATTATACCAGAGTTGGTGCAAAAAACTACAATGTTGAATGAAAGTCCCATTAAATCCTTATTTATAATATTTTACATGTGACTGTTCTACAGATAAAAACAGCCAAATAAGAAATATATAGCAATAAATTAAAAAATATAGTTTATAGTAAAATCAATTTGTGTCTTACTTATAGTTTAGTAGATATTTTACATGATTAAATTGCGATCATGAATATTTTTTTCTGAAAGTGAGTTTTAATGTTTCGACACTGAAGTACTATGGTCAAGTCATAATAATGAATATATTCTCATGAAGAACTGTAATCAAGTGGGTATGATATTATGATATCATTTTCAAATTCTGAAGAAATTTATATTAGCACTTTTTTTCTCCAATGTTTTACCAGAAGGTTTAAATTTTATTTTAAAATGTTATTAAAAAAAATTATTCCATCTGAAAAAGATTTTGAAAGAAATATCTTGCATAATAAATATTATATTTGCATATGTTTATGTGATAGTAAATGTTTGATTGCTTACAAAACACTCCTAAGACAAATATAAATTACATAAACGATTAAAAATAAAATGATTTATTTATAAATGATTAAAATAGAGAAATCGATGTTCATACAATTTCTGTTAATACAATTTAAAATCTAAGTGACAAAAATTTTATTTCTGCAATACTTAAGTTATATCATTAATATAGATGTAAATTAATTAGTAAATGAAATGATAGTTATATTGAAGCAGTCAGTTCGATTGTAGCTTCATAACATCTAGCCATAAGACACTTCAAACCCTAGTACTAACCTAAAATTTCCAATGCAATGAGGCTTTATACATTCAATCTATGCTAATTTCCAAAAAGAATAACTTATTTCATAAATGTGTATTAAAATTAATTAGTTTCAAATTTAAATTGATCAATTCTATTAATAAATTCATGATAGAATTATTCATGAATTTATATATAATAACTGCGTGGATTTGCGTATATATTTGTAAATATTTAAATATATATAATTGTTTAAAAGTTTCATTGCATCGGGAATGTTTAATTTTATTTTTAAATAAATTGTTAAAGATTTATTGATTAAAAGCTACATTCTTTCGATAAGCTTTCCCATTTTTCCTTTCCAAAAACAACAGTTAAAGTTTTATTAATTAGAAAATAAAGATAAAGATTTCCTAATTAAAGTCATTTTCTCATTTTAAGAATTCATTTTCTAATTAGAAAATGGATTCAAGTGAATGAGTTTGAAAGCCTTATCGAAGGAATGCATCTAAAAACAACCAGTAAATCTAAAAACATTGATAATGAAAGAAGCGCTAGCCTGAAGGCATCAGAAAACAGATATATAGCTCTGAAAAGTTTGGAGAAAAAAAAGGCCATCTTTGTTGCAGAAAAGTGCCAGTAAATTATGTGCTGTTCAAAATCATGAATTCAAAAAGTGTTCCTATCATGGTAAGGGGCTAAATGTCAGGAATCTGGCTATTGTTCCTGAAGTCCCCTAAAAATCTTCAATGGTGCGGCTGAATCTTTTCTGGACCAATCATGCTGCTAAAATTGGTGAAAATTCATTAAAATACTGTTCAAGTCATCAACCAAATGGTGCCTACATTTTTTACCAACCCGGATGTGTAACCTAAGGAAACCAGCCCTGGAAGAAATGGGTAATATATTTCCATAATGAACCTTAAGCTTTCTGGCCAGTTTCCGAACTTTACTTTACACTCCCTTTAAGAGTTCTTCTCATTTATGATGTAATAATCTTTATAAAAGTTTTTATTTATGCTATTTTAAATTAGTAATTCTCTCAATCTCTAGTCTTTAAATTTAACTTTCCTTCCCTCCATGGCAATTCATTTACTATACTATATATATATATATATATATATATAGTATAGTAAATGAATATATATATATATATATATATATATATATTTATTGTGTGAATTATTAATGTTGTTTATTTTAATTATATGCCAATAATCCTTCACCTCGATGAGCCACTTTGTTCTCTTTGTCTTACGCAGAAAATATAATATTAAATCTGATAATAATTCTCGTCCATTAGAACTAGATTTATACAGTTCTATCAATCATTGAGTCGAAAGAAATTATTAAATGTTATTTTTATATTTGGCTAATAAAAAATTATTAGCTCCATTTCTCACCTATGTCCCCAGCTGCTATCTAATTTTCAAATGTTTATATATTCATATATATAATGTTAAAATGTTTTTTTCTCATATTCACCAATATTTATTTATTCACATATAATCTAAAATGTTTTTGTAAAACGGGTAGATAAAGGAATCAACTAAATACATTCCAATTCAGATTATTTTCACTGTCTATTAATATTCAGGAAGGACATGATATTTGGGGCATGATGAATATAATTTTATAATGCTTTTAAATAGTTTAAGTTAAAAGCTCGTTTGACTTTAATTAAATTGATCAAGTCATCATGTAGAACATTCTATCATTGTGTTTTAGTTCTCAAATGGTGACTAGTAAGTCATCATCTTTAATGTTGCTGATGTAGGGCAATCTTCCGCTCCGTCAGGCTGGTCGGTGATAATATTTCTGTTATTTTAAATTATCGAGGAAGAAAGCACTTCCTCTCCTGTTCATATTAGTCAAAGAGCATAAGACTTGTCAGATGCAAGCCACCAAAGGACTTTGATCATCGACTAGATGTTATCTTTCATTTCATTTTATAGCTCATAATTTGTCAGCACCATTACCTCTCTGTTCCAGTAAAGCCCGCTCTGATGCTCATAATTTGTGATGAAGTGATTTCAATTAAAGTTGAACAAATTTTCAGTCCTATTTAATTAAATATTTTTTCCAATAAAGATTAAAATTATGCACTAAATACATATCTTGCTCTTCGTGAATGGATTTGCGAATGTGAAAATAAATATCACATTTTTTTGTATAAAATTAGAGTAATAAATTCCTTTACTAATGAATACCTTTATCTTCCTTTTATTCCTTGTTGGGAGCATAGACATAAGACTTTCAAATATTTCATAATATTCAATGGCATATAACAAGGACTGCCACTCTTATTATTATTATAAATTCTGTTAAAGGCTAGAGGTAATTAATATAATCGTTATTTAAAATTCAAACAAAACAAATTATTATTATTAAATATTTTCTAAACACTCTTGGTTTCTTCATTCTTAATTCTTTTATAATTATTTTAATGTTCATGCTCTCTGTCTGTGTTGGCAACCCGAACATATACACATGATTCGATTTAAAAAAATTTTAGTCATTTATTATCAGATATTAATATCAGTTCAGGGGTCTCTGATCCTCACCAACCATTGAGCTAGTTTCTTGGCCAATAGCCCTGTGCCATTGATTTAGATTTTTACTAATCTGAGCTGGTGAGTTGGGTTTGAATTCAGTTTGAACTGACTGAGTTTCGATCCAACTTGGTTCTTTTGGTGGATTTTTCGACTGGTACATGGTTATGTTTTTGGTCTCCCAATCATTGGAGCTCGATTTAATAAATCCCACATACCCTGGAGACAGTAATTATGATCTTAGTTACTCAGTCAACTGAGATCTTGATAAATTAAATGTTTCAGTAGAAAGTGATATTTTTGTAGAATGTTATATAGATTTGAAGAAAAGTTATGCGAAATATAACGCATAACTGAAATGAATTAATAAATTAAAATGTCATTTTGTAATTTTTTTCTTATAATTAAATGCTTTCAAGATTATTTTTTAAATGTTTGTCAGTAAAAGATTCGTTAGTTAGAATAATTATTTAAATAAATGTATAATTAATTATATGTATACTATATCAGCATATATATTATACATTTGTGTTATATGCATTCATGACAGTAGGAAAATTATCATTAGAAAAGTAGTAAGAGCAGATCAAAGCAAGGGGTAAAATAAATGAAATATTTTGTCTGTGTCAAAACTAATTATATTCATCTTAGTTGTTATGATTTAAAATATCCAATATGATATCATGTTAAAAGTTTTAAATTTCAAATTATTGCATGCTAGCACAAATATTTATTGTTTGCTCCATATTCTGAGTAGCCTCAAAGCAGGCAAATACCTTCAAACTGGGAATTATCTGTCAAGCGGTCTGATGCAGTGTGACAATACACTTTAATGACAATAATTTCTAGAGTAACCTCAAAGCAGATGAAGACCTTTTGTGTACACCAAGCAGCCAGATGCAGTTGGCAAAATGATTAAATGGTTTACACGCTTTCATGCTAGCAAGATTAAAAATGATATCAACAAATAAAAATGCTTGTGTAATATTAATTTTGACATTTTTTTGTGTGTGTGAAAGCCTCATGCTTAGAAAAATGAAGTAGTGAACTCCTATATTTAAACTCAAGTCAGGAACTTGTCAGTTGTTTTTAAATAATAAATACTCATCATCAATAAAATTGTTTTATCAAAAATTAAGTCAGTCATATGTTGTTTGGGGATCAATGGGTTATTTTACATGCCCTATTGATCTCATTATGCCCACTGGTGCCCATATAAAAAAATTTATCAGAAAATTTGATTGTCAGCACAGTAGTGGGTCAATTGTCTAAATAATAAAAAAACCAAATGTGTCCAATACAGAGAATTACTTGTAATACTTGCTAATATATATGTATAAATATTTGTATATCACTAATTATTTGTATAGTTTTTTTTTTTCAGACATAGGAGAACAGTTGAACAGAGGGAAAGTGACTAATGTTTGTTTCTTATCTTTAATAGTTTTTTTCTAAATAAAATACATGTCTCATTCAAAAAAAATTATAGAAAGAACTAACCAAGAAAATGTAGGCAAACTAAAACTAAACTAAAAAAGGCAGATTAGATAGATTGGGGAAATAATATGCAGCAGCTAATGAAGATAGAGACAATGGGACCAGTAGTCAGAGACCTAATTAAATGTACCAAAGAAAAAAGTTATTATTTAAGTATACAGAGAAAGAGTGTCATAATTACCTATTATTTTCAAGAGTATAACATACTTTTGTTTATACAAACCACAATGGGAAAGCCACTGGAAAATTCATTGACCTTTCAATACCCTTTGATTCAAATCATAGATTTTATGGTGAATGCTGGGAAGATCCTCAGCAACATATAGACAGTTTAGCTGATGCTTTTGCAATAGAAACTCTGGATAATGTTCAACAAATATTAATTACTCACCACCATTTGAAAGCCATGGCCAAAGAGTGGTGGGGTGTGCTAGAGAAGAAGCCGGACACCTTTAAAGAATATTGTCACAAGCTGCTAAAAACATTCTGGAGTGAAGAGAGGCAAGAAAGCTTGTTGTGTGACCTTATTAATGATCATTTTTAAGTAAATAAGGGAAATACCTATGACCAGTTTTTTTTACAACTGTCAAACAAATTTCACTCATTGTCCAGTTTTAACTTTCCAGAGTCTCAAATTGTTGATATGATAAGACACAACATGCCGCAAGAGGTTGGGAACTTATGATTGGTAGTCAGATTGGTACTATCCATGAAATGATGGACTTCTTAGAAACAGTGGATAAACATTTTAAATCTCTGGATCCAAGTTACAGAAAAGACACTCTAGCCCCAACCATTAATCAAATGACTAATTTAATCTCTGAGAAAGATAATGAGGGACATCAAATAACTCATTTGTGTCCCATTATCAAAATAAATGCAGAGAAGAGCAGAGTATCAGCCTTGATCAATTTGGGCAGTCAAGCATCCATTGTATCTGCAGAATGGATCAGAAACTTGGAAAAGCGACATGAGATAATGCAACTCCCAACCCGTCTGATCCAAATGACCTTGGTTAATGGGGAAAAGGTGTCAAGTGAAAATCATCAAGTATGGTTGGTGGTTGAAATCAACAAAAGGCCAGTAGGGCATATCTTTCTTATTATGACAGGGCTCATATATGATGTAGTATTGGGCTCCGACTTTTTGATTCAAAACCACAGCCTTATTGACTACCCTAAACGTAGATGCTCATTTGAAAATGAAACAGTCAACTTTAAAACATCACTCCACCAGGAAGAAAACCATTAAAGTTGCCTAATACAGCCAGTTGATCTTTCATTGATCGACAAAAGGATTGAAGAATCCATTATCACTGAACCGGATGATACCGAACAAATGCGGAAAATCCTCAAGAAATACACCGTAATTTTCTCTCCAATGTCGGGCGAGATTAAAGAGTACACTCACTGAATCAGAGTGAAAGAAGAAACGTACATCCAGTCCAAAAGGTATACGATTCCATTTCAATATAAAGATGAAGTTGACACACAGATAAAACAAATATCGAATGAAATATTGTCGAGCACAGCCCTTCTCCGTATAACAACCCATTGGTCATCGTCAAGAAGAAAAATGGAAACTTGTGGCTATGCTTGTATGCCCAGAGGTTAAACAGAATCACAATACCGGAAAGAGATGCCCCTTTCTTATCCAAGAAGTACTTGTACAATTAGCTGGGAAGACAGTATTTTCAATGTTAGATTTAACCACCAGTTACTGGCAATTGAAACTTGATCCAAGGGATGGGAAATACACTGCATTTCGGTACGGTGGATTCACACACATTTTTAAAAGGATTCCCTTCGGACTTATTAATAGGGGAGCAGGCCTTATGTCCTGTTTGAGGCAGGTCCTTTCTGAAAAAGTGCAAAAACAGATGGTATGCTATGTTGATGACATAGTAATCGTCTCAGAAGATGTGAAGGAACACTTATAACATTTGGAAAGGTTTCTGAGTGAATGCAGAATGAAGAATATCACAGTGAACTTAGAAAAAAGCCGTTTTGCTATTGGGGAGATAACCTTCCTTGGTCATGTCATTAACAAACATGGCATCAAGGTACATCCAGACAAAGTTGCAGCCATAGAGAAGTTTCCAACCCTCACTACTCGGAAACAGATCTGATCATTTATAGGGCTTTGCAACTATTATCACGGGTTCCATCCAAACTTTGCCCAGGAAACTAGGAATCTTATAGACCTCATAAAAAAAACTGAAAGTGCGAATGGACCCCATTCCATGACCAGAAACTACTGAATATAAAAGAAAACGTCATACCAGCAGTTATGCTGCACCACCCTGACTTTAGCCGGACCTTTTACATACAACTGACAGCAGCAAGCAAGGGCTAGGAGCTGTCTTGTTTAAAAAAGGCCATTCTGGTGACCATAATTGATATATTTTGGCAGTCGTGCTTTAAAGGGTGCAGAAATAAATTACACCACCATCAAGCAAGAAACTCTTGCCAAGTATGGGCATGCCATAAATTCCGGCAATTCCATCTAGGATCGGTTGTCATCATAACTGACAACTGATGTCTAGAATTTCTTAATAAGAGTTTTCTCACCAATGACCGACTAATTAGATGGAGCTTGGTCCTCCAACAATTACAGTATAAGGTCCAATATTGCCGAGGACAAGAGAATGTTGTGGTTGACATTTTAAGTTGCCATCCAGTACAAATGAGCATACAGAACCCAAAAATAAATGATCAATCCTTAAAAATTATGGCCACCACAATATTGAGACCCACCAAGGCCGAGCTAAGGAATCTTACAATATCACCACATTATTCTGGGGTTATCCAAGACCCAGAATAAGGACCAGAAACTACAAAGCAGATACACTCACTTTCAGGTCAAGAAGGGTATTTTATAGACCAAAACTGGGGACAATAGTGCACCATGGAAAACTATGGTCCCAGATGGACTGAAACCACCCTTACTTAGACATATTCATCAAATCATTGGGCACTATGGACCAAGAAAGACAGAAGAGGCAGTGAGTCACCAGTTCTACTGGCCAGGAATGTGAAATCAGATTCTCGCCACTATTAGACAATGTGATGTTTGTGCTGCCACTAAGTTTCCAAATAAATTGTATGCAGGAAGTATGAAACCAGTGATGGCCACAAGACCAAATGAAATCCTCACTATAGAGCATTATGGGTCTCTTTCCAAATTTAGGACATTTCAATGCTTGTTAAACCACTAAACATCACATGATCATCATCTCTATACTAGCACATAATTTGTTGTAAACAAAGGCAATACTCTCCATACAGTAATGCCACCCTGTGCCAAACAGAGTAATCAATGGATGCCAGAAGGCTTGTGCATAAAATCCCTATCTAGTGCCTACTCATCCACTATCCCCAGACTAGTTTCTGGCTTGTGGCCATCATCAGTGAGGAGCCTTGGATCTGAGAGCACTGCACCTAGACCTTAGGATCAAATGCAACCCTCCAGCAGCCACCTTTTACAAAAC
>JAQFVV010000330.1:183608-290706 GCA_028023455.1 Epiperipatus broadwayi | reverse complement strand
AAAAGGAAAACAAGTTTGTTTTCATTAAATGTCTAATGCTTAATTTTTTTTATTATTATTTAAAACTCATACGCATTTATATTTTAAAATAGATTATTTAATGTTTATAAAATTGATTGTAAAATAGTTTACTTTCACCTTCTGTTTTAATCAATTTGATTAAAAATAGGCAAGCTTGCTAATTATATATTCCTGTTGCTTTTATTGTAATTATTTTTAAAGTTAATTCTAAAAAGCGGAGATTTAGTTTGTATTTGTTGTTTTTGTTTCAATTATCCCTGGTTGGAAGTCTTAAATTAGATTAAGTGGGAAATTAGTATTTGCCCTGCCTGGAATATAGAATGGACACTAATGAAAGTTTTGCACAGGAAATGTAGCGAGGCAACGATAGCCTGCCAATTTTTGGAGAGAGAAGAGATTCATTATTAGATACACCCTTGGATTATGGCCTGTAAAGAGATACCATTGTGAGTAGCTGTTCGGACATTTAATTCATACTAAAAACTTAAATAATTATTGACAAACTTTGTTGCTGTGCAAGATGTCAAAATCCACCACTGTGAGTTTTGCCATCATTAGAATGTCTGGCAAATTTGAACAAAGGACAGACCCACACCTACCAGCTCTCCTTCAGTCATGCCATGAACCTCTAAAATAAACACTGCCTCTACCTTGCCACTGTCAAAGGACCTAAAAGATGAACTATTATCAAAATTGTGCACTCATCACTAAATCACTAGAACTCTGCCTTACCGTAAGCTAAACTTTTTCCTATTCTAGCCAGGGTAAATAAATTGCATTTAATTAAATCTCCACTCAATCTAATGATAAATATGTTTTAAAATGGTATTGATTGTTTTTATTTAATTATTTATTATCTGTATGTACTCTTTTCTAGTATTTAAAAGGTGTCTTGGAATCTTAGTTTTAAGATTACAAGTTTGTTTGCAATTTTCGTTTATCAGAGGATGCATTAGGAGATTGTATTTTATATGTTTAATATATACCTGATTATTTCGATAACTATTACAAAACCCATTGGCAGTTTTCGTAGTCTTTATTTATTCACCTGCCCTTAGTTGTACAATAAAGAATCTTTAAATATGTTTCATTTACGCTGTTTGTGCAAACAACAAAATCTTTTTGCTGGCTTTTTGTCAAGTTATTTCTTCAGGTTGTCTGAAAATAATCTATTTCTTTTTGGATTACGTAAGATCATAATCAATTATCTGTTGCTGTCATGTAGGTGAGATCAACCATGTTTACTTTGAATGTAGTATTATGTGCAGCAGTGCTGCGGTGTTTTAACAACAGTAATTAGAATATTACTGCTTGGACTTCTGCACTGGTTACGTTGATTTCCAGTGGGACAGTAACTGTTTTATTATCCCTGATTCTGGAAGCTAGGATTGTTGTTTGTTTTTGTAATTTTACAACTGGCCAGCAAGAAGATATTATCCTAACCATTTCTTATATTTTAAGTGAGAGAATTTTATTGCCAAAATGTTTAATGCCTTCATGTTTGTCGTACTCTTGTGCACTCTCTGGTAAATATATGTATGTTAACATAAGTCACTTTTATATTCATGGCTAGATGTCCTTACTATATTGTCTAACTTATAAAATTAATAAATTGTTTAAATTTATTTGGCTGACATTTGTCTTTGTGCTTTGATTTCTCAACTGTCTAAATAATATTTAAGATATCTTGTTCCTCCCTGAGTGTAGTTCGGTGCCTTTTGATTAGCATATCCTGTCCACCCTAAAATAAATGTCTAGTTTCTATTTTCAGAATAGTGGCACCCCTGGGGTCAGTATATGTCAATCTCAAAGACCTTTCTCCCGTTACAGATATAGTAATTTTTGGCATGTCAACGTGCAGCTTCCGAGTTTTCAAGCCCATGTGAGATTTTGTTTAGACAGTTGAGAAAGATTTCAGGTATAAGTGGCAAGATCTAGTCGGTAGAGGTTCGATATTTGTTAATTATTGCATGTATTGTTGGAGCAGTTTGGTAGAATGGGGTTTCATCTTTTTCATAAGACATAAATAAATAAACAATAAATAGCGTATTTTTTAAAAAAAAGTCTGTCGGAGTTAATTTTTTTGAAGAGGTAAATATATATAGTTCATCTTTTTCATATGACATAAATAATAAATAGAGTTTTTTTTTGTTGTTGTTGTTTAAAAAAAAATTGTTCGGAGTTAATTTTTAAATTTAAAAGTAGTAAAAATAGTTTGTTGTTTTCTTGCATATAAATAAATAGTGTTTTATTTGCTTTGAGAGTTTTTGTTTAAAAAAAAAAAGTTAGTATAGCAAGTTAGCCTTGTGTAAAAATGAAAGGTAAAGAAGAAAGTGACAGGGCAGCAGGTTTGGAAGAGAGCCCTGTTTCATTTAAATACCCCCAGATAGTAGAAAAAGAAGAGAGCGAGACACAGATGATGATGAAGTTGTTAATAAAAATGAAACAATGTCGGCAAGCCATGAAAGAAATACGACAAGAGTTGCTAGAAATAAAACAGTGTCAACAAACAATACTGGAGGAGCTGAGAGCAGACATGAAAGAAATTAGAAGAGAAATGACAGGAAGAGTAGAAGAAACTCAACAAAAAGAAGTAGAGATGGAAAAGGATTTGAAAAATGAGATGAGTAAAGAGAGTCAGGAAGTAAAAAAAGTAGTCGTAAAAGATATAGAAATTGATGTAGCACAGGAGAGTACTAGGTCATAGAGGGTGGAAATAAAGTTTGAAATAAGTAGAGAGTGGAGAGAGAAAGAAAGTATGGTGGAGAAAGAAAATCTTGGAGACAGTTATAAGTTCTCTCAAGAAGTTAAAAATGAGTTGAGTAAAATAACTGTTAGTTGTGAACACGGATTTAAAACTAAGGAAAAGTTTTCAGAATATGATTTTAAAACAGAAATAAAAGTCATTTATAAAGCAATTTTATTCAAGGCACGTAAAAAGTCTGTGGGAAATGAAGTGTTGCCATTTACTAGTGTTGATATGACTAAAAATAAAGTAGGAAAAGATGAAGAATTGGGAAGTTTCTTTAAGAAAAAGATTCAGGTATATATGGTATATATGCTAGAAAGCAAAACAGAACGGGAAAGAGACAAAATCATAAATTCTAGGCAGGTAAAGTATAAGAGAGGGAAAGGAACTTATTTCAGAAAATTAATAAAAAGAGTAAAAGAACCGCTGGACAAAAGTTAAAGGTTCAGATTTATCAATCGGATGGATTGTTTTAAAACAGACAAAAAAAAAATTGTTAATGATTTATGAGAATGGATAAATGTAAGAAATGAAATATTGTTTTGGTTTTTCATGAGTGCATTCAGCTGAATTTCTAGGGGTAGTTTTTAAAATGTTTATAGTTTAAAAAAAAAGTTGCAGGAAAGTTTTTTTTTTGATCACATGTTGAGGCAGTTGAGCCGGATTGATTTCTGATTCAATGGTTTTATTACTAAAATTAAAAAGGGAAAACAACTTCATTTTCATTAAATGTCTAATGCTCAAATTTTTTTATTATTATTTAAAACACATGCATTTATATTTTAAAATAGATTATTTAATGTTTATAAAATTGATTGTAAAATAGTTCACTTTACTGTCTGTTTTAATCAATTTGATTAAAAACAGGCAAGCTTGCTAATTATATATTCCTGTTGCTTTTATTGTAATTATTTTTAAAGTTAATTCTAAAAAAAACGGAGATTTAGTTTGTATTTGTCATTTTTGTTTCAATTATCTCTGGTTGGAAGTCTTAAATTAGATTGAGTGGGAAATTAATATTTGCCCTGCCTGGAATATACAATGGACACTAATGAAAGTTTTGCGCAGGAAATGTAGTGAGGCAATGATAGCCTGCCAATTTTTGGAGAGAGAAGAGATTCATTATTAGATACACACTTGGATTATGGCCTGCAAAGTGATACCATTGTGAGTAGCTGTTCGGACATTTAATTCCTACTAAAAACTTAAATAATTATTGACAAACTTCATTGCTGTGCAAGATATCAAAATCCACTGCTGTGAGTTTTGCCATCATTAGAATGTCTGGCTAATTTAAACAAAGGACGGAGCCATGCCTACCAGCTCTCCTTCAGTCATGTCATGAACCTCTAAAATAAACACTGCCTCTACCTTGCCACTGTCAAAGGACCTGAAAGATGAACTATTATCAAAAGTGTGCACTCGTCACTAAATCACTAGAACTCTGCCTTACCATAAGATAAACTTTTTCCTATTCTAACCAGGATAAATAAATTGTGTTTAATTAAATCTCCACTCAATCTAATGATAAATATGTTTTAAAATGGTATTGATTGTTTTTTTTTAATTATTTATTATCTGTATGTACTCTTTTCTAGTATTTAAAGTGTGTCTTGGAATCTTAGTTTTAAGATTCCTAGTTAGTTTGCAATTTTTGTTTATCAGAGGGTGCATTAGGAGATTGTATTTTATATGTTTAATATATACCTGATTATTTCAATAACTATTACAAAATGCATTGGCAGTTTTCGTAGTCATTATTTATTCACCTGCCCTTAGGTGTACAATAAAGAATCTTTAAACATGTTTCGTTTGCGCTGTTTGTGCAAACAACAAAATCTTTTTGCTGGCTATTTGTCAAGTTATTTCTTCAGGTTGTCTGAAAATAGTCTATTGCTTTCTGGATTACGTAAGATCGTAATCAAATATCTGTTATTGTCTTGTAGGTGAGATCAACCATGTTTACTTTGAATGTAGTATTACGCACAGCAGTCCTGTGGAGTTTAACAACAGTAATTAGAATATTACTGTTCGGTTGTCCATGCTGTTTACGTTGATTTCCGTAACTGTCTTATTATCTTTGATTCAGGAAGCTAGTGTTGTTGTTTGTTTTTGTAATTTTACAACTGGCCAGCAAGAAGATATTATCCTAACCATTTTTTATGTTTTAAGTGAGAGAATTTTATTGCCAAAATGTTTAATGCCTTCATGTTTGTCGTACTCTTGTGCACTCTCTGGTAAATATACATATGTTAACATAAGTCACTTTTATATTCATGGCTAGATGTCTTTACTATATTGTCTAACTTATAAAATTAATAAATTGTTTAAATTTATTTGGCTGATGTTTGTCTTTGTGCTTTGATTTCTCAGCTGTCTAAATAATATTTAAGATATCTTGTTCCTCCTTGAGTGTAGTTCGGTGCCTTTTGATTTGCATATCCTGTCCACCCTAAAATAAATGTCTAGTTTCTATTTTCGGACTAGTGGCGCCCCCTGGGTCAGTATATGCGAATCTCAAAGATATTTCTCCCGTTACAATATATATATATGTGTGTGTGTGAATTGATATATAATTATTACAATCATCATTTGCAAATTCATTTAATTACTTCATAAATTAATGTAAATGTAACAATGTCAAGTTAAAGTAATTTGAAAAAATATAATTCATTTTAAAATGACTAATTGTTCAATTTATCTGTGAAGTATAAAAATCTATCAAAATTAAAGGATTTGTTATTTATTTAGAAGCACACTATGTTTTTCTTCTTTTAGTTTTTTACAGATTTATTAAGATGTCTAAATGTAATAAATATTATGCAGATAATAACTTTGCAAAATATAATTCTTCAAAGTAAAATTTAAAGTATAGACACATTTGCAATTCAGATATATCTATTTTAATGCTTTTTTTTATTTTCATTTTCATCATTATTTTCTTTTCTTTCTTTTTTTTGAATAAAATGTTATATTAAAAACCTGATAATGAACAGCAACCTGTTTAGTTAATAGATATATTGTTTGATAGTCAAATTCTTCCATGAATTTCTGTGGATATTTTAATGCAGTTTTTAACTTTTTAAATGTTTTTATTGCAGTTAAAAATTTTTTTGTTTGTTGTTATGTTTATTTATAAATGTTTGATATTTTTCAAATTAGAATGAAAGTTTAATACTGAAGTTTAATAATTTTAAATTCAATGGAAATGTTTGAAATTTGAAATGTAACTAATTAATACCAGACAAATCTATTTGGACACTAATCTTTATAATATGCCACATAGTTTCTTAGATATAAAAGAGGGTATAAAAATACTGAATATTTTGATAGCAAGTCTTTTAAAAATTCTTCTGAAAACTTTAATTTGTTTTTAGCAAGAATCACACAAGGGTGAGATATAGATTTTATCTTTCAATTTAATTACATTTTAATAACATTTTAAAATTGAAACTTAATACAGTTAAATTCAATATAGTTTGTTGTAATTTTGTACATTTTTAAAATAATCTCTATGGAATTGATAGAACACATTAATGTTTTAAATAGGAGATTTAGTTTCTTAAATATGGAAGAGGAAATGGATGGAAGCTTCAATGTTTTAAATACTGCTCATTTTTCTACATTGCATCTGTAAGCTTCATGTAAGTAATAAGAAAGTTTATTTATGATATAGTTTTGTTGTTGTTTTTTTAAATATTTTTTTAAAAATAAAAAAATAATGTCAACCAGTTTTAATAAGAAAAAATGGTTGCATATTTATTATACATAAATAATTACATACACATATTAAATATAATAGTTACATAAAGAAAACACATAGTAACTTACTACAAAAATATCTAGTAATATATTTACACTATAAGTGTGAAATTGATTTAATGTAAAATTAAACATATTAAGTGACATTCATTTACAATATAGTTTTGGTAAACTTTTTTTTTAAAAAAAAAAATTAAAAAATTCCAATCAAAAGCAAAAATGTCAAACGCTTTTTACTTAAAAGAATATTTCATATTTTCAATTGATTTATATATATATATTGAAACAGTTAGATTGGAGAATCGATCTTAGTTTCATGATTTTCCCAATTTTGGTATGGCAAATTTAGTACTAACTGTTATTCCCGCACAATGAGGCTTTGTTCATCCAAAACACGTAAAGTTAAATTGGTTGTTTCATGTTTTGTATAAATAATTGAATAAAATTTCTTGTATAAATATTGTAAATAGTAAGATATATATCATTTGTGTGTGCGTGGTTTGTATATCAATACAAGATTATTTAAAAATAAAAGGGGAGAGAAAGTTTCATTGCACGAATAATTCTTTATTTTAAACAGTTAAATACGTACAAATTCATAGATAAATACTTGTACAAATTTATTTAAAAACCCTGATCAAAGGTTGCATTCCATTAAGCATTGATTTGACTATATTGTACAAAAGGAATGTATTAATTAATTGTTTTGCGAACAGAGTAAAATTGTTTGACTGTCTTATTAATTAAATCGATTGTTAGATTATTCATAAAGCCATTTCCTAATTTGAAATGGGTTTCAAATAAATTGTTGAATCTTGTTAGCTACAAAATGTTTGTATAAGTTGAAATGTAAGTGGCATAATAGAGGGAAATTATCTTAAAACATTCCAGTGTACAGAGTGTGTAGTTGAAAGTGAATATTGCTGGAGGCCAGAAAATCAAAGGAGGCGGAGTCTGAAATGAAGTAATAAATAATCAAAAGGATCAATTGTGAGGACTTTTTATCATTTTGGACATTAAATTTTTGTTCTTCTTTTCGCCACCCTGCAAAAGAGAATGTTGGTGAGTGAAATTAGAGGGTGCCATATTAAAAAGTTACCATGTAAACTTCAATAATGACTGGCTAAGTCCAGAAAGCTGATCTCTGTCCTGCCAATTCAACCTTCCTAGCCTGCCAAAATATCATGTGCTCATGGTTCCTGTTTTCCAATCTTCAATTTTGAAATCCATTATTTCATTATAAAGAATCAAAATGCGCACCTATGTTCTGAACAATCACCATCACAAGGAAAGAGTCCAGATGAAGAAAAAATGGTAAATTTACTTTACATGAACTTTTCACTTTTTTTTTAACTTCGGTCCCTTATTTAATTACGGTTATGTTTTAATCGTGCACTAAATATGTTAAATATTTGTTGTTTTTTTTTGCTAAAATGTCTACAGTAAACCTGTCAGTAAATTTCTCCTTCCCCCTTTTATATTTTTTTTACTCTAGGCTTTAAATAGCAATTTGTTAATCCTTTATATTATAAGATGACTTTTAATAAATATTTTATTTATTATTATATACATTTCAGTTTAAATTAATGGCAATTGATATTTTTCAACTCGATTAAAGATATTTCAGGTTGCACTTAGATAATAATTATTATATTGAATATAAATTTTGTATGGAATAAATAATTGATTCTTTGTGTTTTGAGTTGGGGGATATAGATGTATGTATTAGGGTCATTAATTAATGATGTTTTATTCTATGCCATCAGGTAGTTGATATTTAGAATCGATTTTATTTGATTGCATATTTTCTTAGATGAGGGAAAGGGGAAATAATTTAAAAGGTAGCCATTATTGTATTTACTACCTTCTGAACAGTCAGGAGGAGTATGAGATTCAGAGTGTAATTGATTAATAGTTAAGTGTATGATCTTTTGGCCTTATCGTTTGATTTTAAATTACATTGTCAGACGATTATGTGGGAAAAGTTATGGAGGAATAAATGAAGTTTTATATATATTTATAAACTTACTGCGATCATTCGTTACACAATGTTACTAGTTTAGTGCTACTTTTACTTCCCATAGATTGATTCAGTGCCTCATTTGTGACTTCAAACAAGAGATAAAGAAATTCTTCCCTAGATTCACCTGAGGGTGTAAAGACTTGCTAAAGGGCAAGCTGCCCACTCTTCTGTTAATGCACCACAAACTATTACCTTTGATTTATTATAATCATCTCTAATAGCAGCCAGTCCCATTACTTCTATATTTAAAATATAAGCTTATTTCCCATCCCTGTAATACGTGATGGTTTGATTTTTTTAAAACCAAAGAAGTTACTTTAGTTTAATAAAAATAATTTAGTCTAATAAGGATGAAACATTTGAAGTTTTATTTTACTCTGACTCTCATATATCTCGTATATAATTTAATATGTAAATCAATCAATTGTTTAAGTTATGCTAGTGTTGTATTTAGATAAGAAATCATTTGTGATATTGTCTACACCGGGCATGGGATACAATGGTTATAAAGTCAACCCAGAAATATCAATGAAATGTTGTTCGTCAATTATAATATTTTCCATTAAAGATTAGAAGTAAACTAATTGACGTTGTATATAACAAGTTAGCTGTACTGTATGTGAATATTATTTAGTAGCAATAGTAATTATTAAATATTTGTATAATCCATTTTAGCCTCTCTATTCATTAAAATAGTTATTTTACTGCCATTTGATTACTGTCTGTGTGGACAACCCAAGAATATATATTATATTGATCGTTTACAGCATTGAGAGTACACCACACATCTATATATAAATTAGTCAGAGTTATATTGTTTATGTTTTTCACCGAGCTAGTTTAGGCAATATCATGTACCGTGGATTCTGTTATACATTGGTAATTTGTACGCAGGGTTCGGGTTTGAATTCAGTTTGGTTTCTGATTTAGTTCTGGAGTTGGGCTGGGTTTGAAGTCGGTTTCTGTGTATAATTGATGGGTTGTGGTTGACCAGTACAATATATATATATATATATATTGTAACGGTATATATATGCCATTACATTATTTTAAAATTTAAATAAAAACAAGATTGTAAATAAAAATTGATTTTATTAAAAACTAAAAGCCAAAAATTAAGAGTCATGTTAACATGTATATATTGCACAGATGGAAAATTAAAACTATTTTAAAAAAAAAAAAAGTATGTGAAAGTATTTTTTGTAAAAAAAGTAAAGATTGATATTTGTGAAAATAGAAATAAATGTTGATTTCTATCATGTTTAATCTTAGAAAATGGAAATGATTGTTGTATTGATTAAATGATTGTTTTAAAGCAAACTAGCTCTTGGGGCACTTAAATAATTAAAAGGTCAAATAAGATAATAAAAAAATTAGATTGACCAATGCAAGCACGAAGCCACAGTACAGACCATAAATGGAACATTATAATGAGTGACATCATGCTAGATCAATCCCTTGGATAATTGTTGTTGCAGATTCTGACTATTAAGCTATATATGAATGGTAGCTGTATTGCAGACTTCATGATGTAGGAGTCTTGCAATAGATTTAATTTTATTTGCCTGCACTAGTCAAGGCCTCCTGATGACAGTCCCTGACTAAATGGATGGCTTATAGCAGTTATATCTCCAAAGAACTATTAGCAAACAATAGGATCAGCAAGAACTTTCCATAAAGTGAATAAAATCTGGAGGAGTAATCAAGATCAAAGAGGAAGTATAAACTTTTACCAATTGAACTTTCTTTTAAATAAATATATCTGCAATAAGTAGTCAATCTGTAAAAAAAAAAGTAATATAAATAAATAGACTCTTATCTGATCAAGAATAGAACACTAAATCAATTATTAATATTTATTTTTATATAAGTTTGCTATTTCAATCATTTCCATTTTTCACTTTTTTTTATTTATTTTTGTATTTAACTAAGTTATTTATTTTTTTCTGTTAACTAAAATGTATTAAATTTAAGTTGGGTGTAGATAGTTGCATAGATTCATTAATGTTTAGTTATTTTTATTTTTATATGCATAAAATATATATATATATATCGGTAAATATGACACTTCATGCTGAGTGTCCAAATGTATTTATTTATTCATATGTCTTTTAAGTTATTGTTGTCAATGCGGCTCCTTATGATGAGTGCCATTGGGTTTACTTTATTGTAAATTTCCCTCAGCAATTCTCAATTAATAACTTCATATTTTAATCATTTATGCTTATTTTGAAGGGGTCTAATTTCAGGCTGTTTCACAGTTAGGTCGATGCTAGTGGAAGGATATATGGGCATTTTTATCCTTGTAATGTGAAGCATGTTTAGCATATAGGGCAAAGCCCAATTGAATGCATGACCCAAAGATGTAGTCATTGCATTGCAATGGATGTAGATGTATTTCCTGTGACATTGACCCCTTTTAACTCTATTGATAAGGGCTATAAGTTGGCAGATAAATTGCTCTCCCCCATACGTAGCATTTTTCTTAAATATTATATGCATGATTCCTTTGCCAGATAGATGAACATTCCTGTACTGGATGAGGATCATGTCCTTCAAATAATATTACACTGCAGATGCACATTCCTGACAGGGTGGTTTTATGTTAGCATTTCATATTGCATTGGTTGCATCTGTATATCAGGAAGCAAATGTTGTTTTGTCTATTAACTTTTAGTCTGAGATTGAATGATTGTTTTGTGAAAAGTTTTTAACTGAGTAATCTATGTAGCCTATCTATACCCAACAATCTAAAGTAGAAATATTATTAAAATGTCCATCTGTGTGGACTTACTCCATATAATTTAAAATTAAAATTAATAGTAAAATCAAGATAAATTTATTCCTCAATTTTCAAATATTTATATATGTGCATTAATAAATATTTTTTGTATATTATTACTGGTAATGGCTTTTTTTTTTATTATTAAAAATTTATTTTTGATTTCAAATCTTTCTTGAATGAAGTGTTGAATAAGTACTTATTATAAATCTCTGCATCTCCTTGGGCTAGTGACAAGGGCTAATGGTTAATGAAACATAAATTTGAATCTTAACAGTATGTATCTGTCTATTATTTTTTTTTTCAGGTTTGAATGGCCTGGTTGGTGCCCTTGTATGGCAGATACAGTAAGACTCCAATACACCCTGACCCTTATAATATACTAAATATGATATATACATAAAGGTTATACATTATAACTTAAAGCAGAAATATATATATATATATATATATATATATATATATATATATATATATATATATATATATATATATATGTTAAAACGAAGATTTGCACGGGTTAAATATATAAAATACATATTTTGCGGCTTCATCTGTGTTAAAAACTTTTAATATTAATATACTAACATTTCGACTTGGTCACACAAGCCATCCACAAAGTTATAACTCTGGATGGCTTGTGTGACCAAGTCGAAACGTTAGTATATTAATATTAAATGTTTTTAACACGGACGAACCCGCAAAATATGTATTTTATATATATCAATTACAAGTAATAAATCAATTTAAGATACAATATCGTTTTACATTTTTATTTAGTGTACCAATACTAAAAAAATAAAAATAATAGAGATAATTTTTATATTAAATACTTTTACTTACCATGCACTAAAAAGAAAAAAAAGTTCTTCAACCACAGTTGGAGATTTTAGATTTAACTTGAAATTGGGTGGGGGTCCAGCAATTAATTAAGTCAATCTTTATTTTTTAAAACAAGGGATTCACTTAATTATTTTTTTACTCTCCCCCATTTTTATTTCAAGTTAACTCTAAAAACCTCAATTGTGGTTGAGGAAACTTTTTTTTTACTTTTTATTGTGGGTAATAAATAAAAGCATTTAATATATAAATAAAGATTATCACTATTATTTTAAGATAGCCTTTTATGAACATTTATTAATATAGTGGCATTTAATAGATAATTTTGTCTTACTAAATAAATCCTTTGATAATTATCAATATAAATCATATTTAGATATTCATTTCTTTGAAACGTTATATATATATATAAACTGAAATTAACTTCACAAATTTCAATATACAGTGTATATATATAAACTATATCTAGAATGACAATTATGTCAAAAGTTGGTTATACCTTTTACTTATCAGTTTCCATATTTTTGTTTTATTATAAATTATCTTGTTTGATATATATATATATATATATATATATATATATATATATATATATATATATATATATATATATATATATATATATATATATATATAACCTTTATGTCAAGTTTCAAACAACTTCAGAGTTAGATGTTTGCAGTGGAAGATTTACCTTTCTTTTATCCACTTATCATGTAAGAGCTTTCAGCCAATATTAATATTCGGCTTGCAACTCGATTATAATCTTTTAATGTTACAAATACTGCTATTATTGTTACTATGAGTAAAACTTCTGTAAATGGATTATCTCGATCTTTTAAGCGACTTAATTTGTTTCATTCCAATGTCTCACACAAATTTTTAAAATTATTTTTAGACTAAAAAAATAGCACATTATTGAATTCTTTAATAAGAATTTTATTCTTGTTTTTCAATTAACACTTTAATCTGTATTATTTCAGAGACAATTCCTATTACCAATTTAAAACAAAACAAATCAAAGTATTTTTTATTAATAAATTGAAAAGAAATTATAGGTCAACGGTTTTTTCAATATAAAAAATTGTGTAAATTAGATTTATTTATCTATATTTAATCTAAAAATTTAAATAAAAAGTTTTTTTTTAGATAAGACTCTCTGTATATATCTCTATCATCATAACATGAGATCAGATCTTAATATTTAATACAGATAATTATTGGCTCACTAATAATCATTAATAGATTTATTAATGTGTGAATACTACAAATAACTGTTGCTAAAATTCAACATATCAAATAAATTTGTATAACATAAATTTATATATAAAAAATATTTAAAAGCTATAAATATAAATAAGTAAAATGAAGAATAAATATTAATAATAAATAGCAAAAATAAAAATAAAATGATTATATAAATAATGTTACACAATTTAAAATGCAAATTGTTTTGCTTTATTTTTTACTTAATAATTTATATGTATTGAATCACTAAACATTATATGATCACCATTCTTTATGCTCACACAAACAGTCTACACAGGGCAAACCACTTCATTCAATAGCATACTCAGTGTAGGCTAATGATCTTGAATTGAAAACCTTGTTGTGTTTTAGTTAGCTAATAAGGTAAAAGGTGGCTGCTGGAAGTTGCATTAAATCCGAAGATGTAGATGCAGTACTAACAGATCCAAGGCTCCTCACTGATGAAAGCCACAAGCTAGAAACTAGTCTGGCAATATTGGATAAATAGATACAAGATAGGGATTTTGTGCACTAACCTTCCTGCATCCATTGATTACTTTGGCTTGCACTGAGTATTGCTACTGTATAGAAAATTTTGCCTCTGTATAATTTGTATGTACATAATTAAAATATTAAAATGTGAAAATTGTTTATTAGTATTATTACTCACATTTACAAGACTATCTTCTCTTTGTTCTCTATTCAAACATTCATGGCTACTCTCTTTTTATTTTGCTTTAAAGGCTTTTCGAATACTTTTTATAGATTCTACCAGGATCTCCTTCATAATTTAACCCTAAAAATATGTCTGATCTAATTGCATTATTATTTAATTTTTTGATAAATACATTATTTTTATTTGTTTGTCAAATTATTTGAACAATTCTATTTCTATCCATCCAAATTAATATTTTATTTCAAAATGATATACCAAATGCCTCCAATTTTTTTACTATTTTCTCATGAATTATCAAGTTTTTGCTGTGGAAAATGCTATATTCCAAAACATATATGAATATTTTTTTGAAATTTAACTTTAGTATATTATAAAATGTACTTCACAACAAAATGATTTGCCAATTCAGGAAGGATCCATTAGATATTGATAAACGAAATAAATAAATATGAATTTTAACCATAACTGAAACATTATTTATATTTTAGAGCAAATCTAATATTATGAAAAGGCATTTTGTTCTTTTAATTTTTTTTAAGACTTTTAACTTATTTTTATTAATGTTCACATTTTAGTGATTTCATAAGCATAATCATTATTAAACATCATTAATCCCTTCATGTAAAATGTTTTGTCATTGGTATGTCTGATATATGTATTATTAATCAATGTTGTATATTAATCACTCTATAATAGATTTAATTTTTTTATATGTAGCATAAAAATTACAACATTCTAAATATGATTCTCCATAGATAGTATTACAACTAAAAGGGAAGGTTTATACTATTAAATTTTGATTAACATTATTAAGATTTTGATCCAAGGAGCATAGAGTTTAATCTATGGACAATAATATTAAATTTTAATTTAGTAACATAGTACAAATTCTAATTTTGAGATGGCTGATTATATGGTTGGACAGAACCAGTGCTATTTTAAAATCATATTTTTTATAATAGACTCAAACAGAGCAAGTGTTAAAACCATCGAATCATCAGCATATATAACTATAGTTATGTTGCACTTAAATGTGGAAGATGCATGCTATTAATTCAAAACAATTAGAACAAGCTACTGATCCCAAAGTAGGAATTTTTATATAACATTCAAATGAAATTCTTAATATAACTTGTCTAACATAATGTACTTTAGCATAACATTCAGTTTCATTTAATATATAAAAAATAAACATAGCAAAAAAAGTTAGTAAAAGTCATTTTGTATAGTGTTGTAGCTAGATTGCTTTAATTGTTTCACATAATGGGGTAGTAAAGCATAGATTGATCTTTCTCTCACTTTGTGATTACCTAATGGTATTTTAATTATAACTTTGCACTTTTAATTATTAATAATGATTATAGGAAATATGAATTTATAGAAGCATTAATTAGTCACTCATCTTTTGAACATGAATGTTGTTTATAGAATGAATGATAATAAATTACATAGTGAAAATAAAGTTGAAAAAGTTATATTAGTCTTACCTTTTTTAAAAAATATTCCTATTTGATGCCATCTTTGTTAATTATTTATATTGGGCTTCAACATTTGTATTTATAAAAAACATGGATAAATCCATTGAAAATTTTCAATTTTCTGTTATTTTTTGGGATTTTATGATATATATAGTACCAACATGGAATTGGCACATAATAATTTATCTAAAAAAAAAATTATTAAAATAAAAATATTTCGTAAAAGAAAAATGTAAAATTAAAAGTTGAAGAATTGTATTACAGTTTGTTTTCGAAAAAAGTAAGAATCAAATAGTTTTCTATCATTAGTTTTTGAAATAAAAGTTACAATTAATTAATTAGAAGGGGAGAGGAGTTTTTTGTTAGAAAAAGTCAAACTAAAAGTTTTATAAAAGAAAGTAAAGAGTTTTTTCTTATTAATATTTGTTAAAATAAATAGTTAAAAGTCTAAAAATATAAATCTCTTTTCATTCAAGTTTATTAGAATAAATTATACATGTGCATAAATGTAAGCTTGTTAATAAAATATATAATAAATGTGTGTATATGTGCATGTTAAAATCATATTGAAAAACACATGAAAATAAAAATAAATGAAAGTTATCATTAAGAAACACAGTGGTGGATATTAATTAAAATATAAAACAACATATTTGCATGGCTACTAATTAAATGATCTTCAAAAACATGAGATTATCAAAGGAATTTTGACAACAGATATTGCTGGATGATATCAAAATGAAAACATGTGTCATATATAAATAACCAAGTTTTTATCGGACATTTTAGTCTAGTTAATTGCATTAGAGATAACAATTGAGTCAAGTTAATTGTTTCAGTTCAGATAACAGTTCTGTTTATTATGTATCAATCAGAAATGCAGTGTTAAAACTCTCGGAAACATATGGCCATCTCCATCCTGGAGTCTGGTAGAACAGCAAGATCTGCCTGTGAAAATAATGTCTGTGTAACAGCTTGAAGAATCTCCGTCAATATCTAACTGTCTCCAAAAATAATTTTCAGCGAATAAGCATCAAACCTCCTCAAGAAAAACTTCAAATCTAACCAGTTAGAAATACTTCATTAGAAGCATCAAACAGCAAGTTGGATCCACATTCAAAATCCAAGGTAAAACATTTTCTTATTTTCATTTATAAAGTAGCCATCGCATTCGTAAAAATTCATGTGAATCCTCCAAGAGTCGAATTATATGAAGTCTATAGCACATACAAAATGAACTATTAATTTGTGTGTTCTAAATATACATGTTTTATATTTCTTAATGCTTTATTATATATGTTAGTGTGTGAATTAATATGTGTGTGATCATTATATTTAAAGTACCAGTATTATGTCAGTAAATAAGATTTGTAAAAAATACTTAAAGTTAGAGTATAAATGTTAATTAAATAAATTGTTTTTAAATTTAAGCTCTATTTTGTCAGTCAGTCAATTCCTTTTATCAATTCTTTCTATTAATTCTTTCCACCACTATTATGAAACAATAATTTGTTATTGATAAAAAAAAATAGACTGAACTAGTTAAGGGATTATTTTGAGCACTGGATTATGAGCCTACTGTCGAACATGTTAGTCTTAGACTAGCTGGAACCTGGGGTTTACTTTGAAACAAATAAAGTGTTTGGATAGTAGGGGTTTGAATCTAGCAGCCGAGGTGGGCCATGATCTGATTGTGGGTATTGTTGATAGTTAAAGCTATCAATAATATTTTCCACTTTACTTGAACATGCCGGTTCATTCACTTAATATTTATAATTAAATAAGATTATAAATGTATTATAAAGAAGTTTGTAACCAACCAAAATATTTGCAGTGTAAGTAAGATCTTCTGTGGATCAAACCCGGCACAAAATGGTAGTTGGGGATGGAGTTAAATAAAAATGATTTGAATTTTGGTGTTTTAAATAAAAAAATTTTCTAATTTTATATATATATATATAATATTTTCTTATTTTATAATAGCAATGGCTTTCATATGTTATATATAATGCAGGTTGAATGGAGATTTTTTTTTTGTTATTTGGAATTATTCTTCATTGTCAAGATTTAATATTTCATAATTTATAAAGTTTATTGTAATCATTTATAGTTTTTATAAATTCGGGTGAGATTTATATTAATTAAACCAAAATATTAATAGCTTTTATATTTATAATATATATTTTTTATTTTACATAAAATTATCAACTTTTTCAAGGCAATTAAAAAACATAATACAATATTTTAGAAGGTTAACATTGATATAACAACTGGAAATTATTAGAATATTTAAACTTTGGTAACAGAATATAAAGATATTATTATAAAGAAGAATATAAGCATATATACTAAAAACTTACCTTTAAATCCAAATATTCACTTAAATGATCTTAGAATAAAAGATAAACATCGATCAGTTAGAAGCTTAGTTTTAGTATTAAAGCAATGTACTTTTTCATAATAAAATTAAAATCTGAAAAGATTATTTCTGAGAGGCAATAAGAAGTTGGAAAAAGTAAACACATATCTTCTATTTTAAAAAGTCTGTATGGCTTCATAATATTAGTTGTATCTTATGAATAACAATTACTTCCTTTCTTTTGAAAATAATATATACATAAACAATATATAACATAATGTACGATGTAAGATAAATGGTAAAATGTGTGATTAAAGTTAAAGAATTACTATTTATAAAGTCTATTATTTGATTAAAATAATCGAGGGGGGGGGGAACATTTTTGAAAAATCATCATGATTAAGATTATAGTATTTTTTATTCAGTCAAAATATACATGCCATTAACATGTTTATTAGATACAGTTATAGCATTATGAAAGATGGAAAAAAATGTTATTTCTTTTTAACACTTTGTCATGATATATTTCCTAAATTCTAGCTACATTTATTTTGTTTTAAGATTTGATCAAGTGATAAATAAGATGTTTCCATGTTCAGATAAAATCTATCTTGAAATTATTAGTCATCAATTTTTCATGTGTCAAAGCATCAGCTGGAAGCAAACCTGCGAACCTGGGACAACTGCTTGTAACGCAGCTGTGCTGACCACTCGACCAACAATATTTGACATTATTATTAGTCATCTTTTCACTGTTAATATAATGTATTCAACAAAAACTATCATGCTCATCTCATTCACAGGATGGAAGACTTAGTTACAATAAATAATATATCTGAGTATTATCTGAGATTTAGCAGTTACCCAGTTTTTTAAATTAAACCTTTGATATACTTTCATGAATAAAGTGCCCATTGCGTTTTCTATTTTGATACAAAAAAAGAAATTAATATTTTTTTTAGGATTATTGTTATAATATAATATAATCAGACAATTTGTCTCATATCTCCTCTTTCCGTTATCTTGCAAAAAAAAGTTAAGAGTAAGACGAGATGATATATAAGATATTCAAAGTAATCTCTGTCGTTCTTTTTTTTTCAATTGTATAGCTTTTGTAAACTCAGATATTTGTTTCAAAAATAGATTTTGTCAAATACTGAAAGAGTATATAATAGATTTCATGAATTATAAATTAGTTCTTGCTTTACTGTAAATATCACTTTTTCTGAATAAATTTTATAGGTTTTATGGCATCCTTTTTGGATTTTTATTAAATATTTTCCGGAAATAAGCAATTTTCAAGAGTTATGATAATCTCAAAGATGTATAGTAGCAAAAATCTAATACACTGCCTATTTTGTTATGAGCCATGCATTTAATAAATACTCTTCCCCAGAAACAATTTACATGATAGATATAGAAAACAACAATACTGATAACATATCAAAAATTATGAATATGACTAATTTAATAACTAGTTACTGAAATATATGTTAAGAATAACCAAAATTTTCAATTCAAAACATTCCACACCTATTATATACAAAATATATAATAAAGAAAAATTGCCAATATATATATGTATATATATATATATATATATATATATATATATATATATATATATATATATATTTATATATATATATATATATATATATATATATATGATTGTCTTATAGCAGTATTATATTAATTGATAACTTTAAAATAGAATTTGTATATATGGAAGAGGAAACAAATAGGAAAAATACAATAACAGTTAAATAAAAAAATAGGGATCAGGTTAGACTTAAATAAAACAAGCTTGTGATAAGGTGTAAAATAAAAAATAATGATATAAAAGATATCAGATAGCATAGAATTTAAACTCACTTTTTGTTTAAGAAAATATGATATAAATTATATTAAATTGCATGGTAAAGTATTTATATACGGTGCATATGGTATTTTATTTTTAAAAAAATGATGTTTGCTATTTAAATGTCATTATAAGTTTAGACTAGATTAAATAATGACATTAATATTTTAAAAATAAATTACAGATGGGGTAAAATAACTCTACTGAAATATATTTAATGAAATAACACATTCATGTATGTTTAAAAGAGATATATTGGTTGTAAATATATTGTATATGGCTGTATATGTATTTATGATTAACAAACATGTAGTGAGATATCTATGTGTGCATATATTTACAGTTATAGATATAATGTTAGTCATAAATTGTTTTAAAAAATTAGACTTCACATAAACTATGGTACAAATGATTATATAATATTGTAGACCTTTTACATTTGCATTCCATAATTTCAATTTTAAATTTACAAAGAATAAAATAAAAAAATCATGAAATCATAGTTTGAGATATTATATCTTTTAAAGTGATCTAATTTAAGTTTTTACTTTTGTCAACATTTCATGAATCTCAATACAGTTTGATAGAATTTTATTGTCACCATTTTTTTTTTATTTAATAAACAAAGACTATGGAATAACAAAAACCCAACGATAATAGAAACAAAATATAATAAACTAGGGTAATGAGCAAAAGCAGTGCCATTTGCAGAGTTGCTTACAATAAATTAAAAGCTAAAATGGGGGGGGGGGGGATAGTCAACTTTGATTATCCAAGAAAAAATTGAACCCAAAAATTTTTGTATATCATTTCTTTTTTTTTTTTTTAAAAAAAAAACAACAAAACATCTATCCATTCAGAAGAATGTTGATTCAGAAAGTATTGTTTCCTTGATTGATGTAATAAAATAATATATTGATGAATGAGAAATCTGAAATAATATTATTTATAGTACTGATTCCAAAACTACAAAAGATCAAACTAATGATCTTTGAAAACCATTGATTAATACATCAACATTTCATTGCATTTATTTTTCCAATCCTTTCTGATGTTTGTCCCCCTCTATAGTTGTAAAGTTAAAAAAATTATTTTTGAATAGCAAACTACCCTTTTTTCTATCTCTCTCTAATAAATTATTATATTTGTTTCTTGATGTTTTCAATATTGGCCAAGTTAAAATTTCATTTTATTTATGTAAATAAATGCTCAATTTTATTTTTCAAAAGATATTTTGAATTTTTGATTTTTTAAAATTTAATTTGA
Source organism: Epiperipatus broadwayi (assembly GCA_028023455.1). Classification (NCBI taxonomy): domain Eukaryota; kingdom Metazoa; phylum Onychophora; class Udeonychophora; order Euonychophora; family Peripatidae; genus Epiperipatus; species Epiperipatus broadwayi. Next base: position 269,641 of record JAQFVV010000330.1, on the reverse strand, counting down.
GTGACTCACTATAGTTTTAGAAGAAAAAATATTTTGTTTTATTCGTAATTTGAGTTATTTCTCTGAATTTCATTTTATTTTTTAATTTGTGTTATTATTAAAATAGCTTTCATTTATCTGAATTCTATTTTGTCTTTTTTATAGTCTGTCACTATATATGGTTTCTCATATATAATCATTAACATTGATTAGATTTTTTAAGTCAGTTCTGGATTTTTTGTTTGCTTTCATTATATAATTAGTTCAGTGATAATTATTCTTAATTTTTAACTTTTATTGATTAGCATTTTTTGCTTGTTTTGTATTGCATAATTAATTCATTATTAATTATTTTTAACTTATATCTTTATATAATGCATAATTATGCTAAATTTACATCTCACGTTTTTTTTTTTTTTTCAATTTAATGTTGCTTCATTGAAATTATAAATCTCTATGCTTTAATTAATTTTTTTTTATATTTACATGTGACATATCATATTCTATTTTAAAATTTATTTGTAATGAATAAAAGACTTTCAAATTTTATTTTAAATTTATTCCATTTTAATCTTGAAAAATTATCATTAACTAATTAAATAAATTTTTCAATTAATATTTTTATTAAATTAAACTTAAAAAATCTGTATTTTTAAAAAAAAATTGATTACTTTTATTTAATAAATTTGACCCATATTACTCTTTAATAAATATTAATAAGTATTATTCTTTAATAAATATAAATGTCTTAAAATTGTTTTGAAAAAAATTTAAATTCAAATTTTATTCTTTGTTAAAATTGAATGTTTTTTTTTTTTTTAATCACTTTGTAAAATCTTTTTTTTTTACTTCTGCACAAATTAAAAATTATGTATATATATTTGTAAATTATTTTTAATATGTTGTAGTAATCTTATTTGTTTGCTCAAAATATGGAATAATTAAACTTCTATTATACTATCTTCATAAAATAAATGTGTTTAGTCAGCATCTTGAGTATAACTTCTGAATATTTATCAATAAAGAAAAATAATAATTTGAAAATCATGTCATCATAGTGAGATATAATAATTATCAAAACTATATATAAAATATATTTACATTTTTATACAATCATATTTAAACAACCAATCAGAAAAGACATCAAACTTGACAGTTTATTGAATGACAGCATTTTTTTTCTAGTTCAGAATATGTTCTGTATGATAAACGTTTATGCAATAAATAGTTTGTGTACATCAATAAGCATCATAAATGATTACATGAAACCTTAATTTCTTTAGTAATTTACTCATAATAGAATATTTTGGTTGAATATCTTGACTGTTTGGAATTATATGTCAGAATGGCTTTGACTATTATATCATCCAATTTACTTTATAAACAATTTTGAAAACTTTGTGTAGTATAAAAGTTTAGTGTATTGATAGTAGAAAAAAATTCTATATTTATATAAATATAGATGTACACCCAGAATGTATAAAACTTTATTTGATTTTAATTCTTTAGTGTAGAATGTAAGATAGCACTTAGTTCAATATTGGTACAATTGATTTTAGTGAAAAGTATTATAATGGATAAAATGCTTATAGGTATTTTCTTGTTCAATTAAATCTTTCTTAGAATGATGTGATCATTAAAGAAGAAAAAGTGGTAGTGTTGGAGTAACACAGTCATCTAATTTTTTTTTTTAATTTATACATTTTTTAATTTATTAATAAAGCATTGATATTAAAAAGTCCTTAGAGCAACAGCATTTTTGTTCATTTTATTTGAACTTATCTTCCTATATTGCCTTATAAAGTTTTTTTTTTAAAATTTCTTGTTGGATGATGTTATTTCATCAATGCAGGTAAAATATTTTTTGTCTTATGCTGCATTTAATACATATATTAATTAGCATTAGAGGTGAATGTAGGGAGTTTGAACTCAGACTTTCAACCCACTTTGCTATAGACACTATCTCATAATACTGATACACATGACCACACCCATGCAGAAAAGATAAATAATAGCCAATGTACATATTTTGTGCTAAATCAGCACTCATCTGTTGGTCCAGATTATCATCTCTCATACATGAGCACTGATTATATATATATTGTGTCCTTTTCTATAGGTCAGTAATAGATGAAAAAGACAATATATATATATATATATATATATATATATTGTGTCTTTTTCTATAGGTCAGTAATAGTTCATAACAGTCAATTACTAAAAATTTTAAATTTAGAATATGTTCTTTTAATATGGTAATTGTATTAAGTCAATTATATCTTTAAAGTACAATTTGAAGCTAAAGAGAATACATAGTATATAAAATCATTTAAAAATAGTTATGTAAAGCTTAAAATATTGTTTCATATGGTTGTAAAAGCTGGCCATATTAAATAACACAGCTATAGATAATTAAAAGTATATTTAATAACCTCAATTTTAATAGTCTTAAACGTATAGATAAATAAATGTTATACAGTATTTAAATTTATAAACTATGTTTAATAATCAAAATTAATATAATATATTTTAATAATAAACTTTATGATGGTGAAAATTATATCTAGTTCTACATTTTTAAAATTATTCTTCCAAATTTTTTATAATTATTTTATATAATATAATAAGTGTATCAATTTGATAAATCTGGGCAGAGAAATAGATTAAAAATCGTCTGTCAAAGTTATTAATCATGTGACTTTTAATGTATACTTTCTCACACATGCTTGTTAGAATTTAATAACAAAGTTTGTGTATTATAGAGTTGGATATAATGATTATTATCATAAAAGTGAATATTAAAATATTATGTAGTTATTTTCAAATGCTTAAATGATGTAATAAAGACGAATACATTCATAATATAAAAATTAAATATTTTATTTAAATAAAAATAGATAAAGGGAATAGGTTATTAAAATTATTTTAAAAGTTATTTTAAATGTTTAAATAGTTTTAATAAAATAATAATTTATTCAAAAGTAATATTTTAAATAATATTTTAAGTTCATTACGTCATAATTTCTAATTTTGAAATTTAATTCTACTATAAACTAAAAATATGTAAATTTGTTCTCAAGCTAAAGTAAGAATTAACCAATAGGAATAGGTATTCTTACAGACTATAAATATCATCATAACTAAGTTATCAGGGGAGATTAATAATGTATTGAAACCAAAGAAAGGTATATTAGCAGCTCTCAAAGAGATAGTATTTTTTTTTAAATTTTTTATTTTAGTCAATTTTTTTTTAGTACTTATCGTTTTATTTGCAAAAAACTAATTGATAATTTTTAAAAGTATTTTTTCAAAAGAGGGTATTAAAATATAATAATTTAGAAACTTCATGGAAATGATTTTCTAATTTTTAAAGTACTTACCAGTCATATTTTATCTAAAAAAATTTAACCTAAACTTCGCAATAAAAAATGGATATACTGTGGAATAAAATGGATAGAAATTGTAATACTGTAAAAATGTTTGGAATATTTATTGATACAGCTTTATTAATGCATAACCGAAGAACTGTTTTGGTACATAAAAAAAACCACAGCTCCGACATCATATGGAGTCTAATGAAAAAATTGGAGCCGCATTATTATTTAGATAAGTTTATCCAAGATTTATTTTTTAAATAGTAATAAGACAATTATATCTCATTAATCATTTTATATAATATTACATCCAAAGGAGTAAAATGTTATATCCTTTCTGAAGGTAACATTTTTAAAAAATATTTTCAAGAATTAAAGAAAGAACCCAGGAGAATATGTTACAGAAGCGTTTTTGATATTAAAATATCCGGTCTTAGAATTATTTAAAATGCATTTAGAAAAGATTTGTTTAAAAGTACTTGAAGTTTTTTTTTTTTAAAAGAGATTTATAAAAATACCAAACGAAAGTTTAAATGTATCAAGAAGGAAACATATATAAAAAAGTGAACACATAGTTGAATAAAAGATGGATCCACGGAAATACAAATAGTACTTAAAAGTTTATCGAATATTTTTAAAGTTGAATTAGGTGGATTGATGCATCGGATATGCAGAGAATATTGGTAGAGAAGATTAAGAAGCTTCATGGGATTAATTAATATTATGATTTAATAATTATCATCCTAAATACTAAAGCCAAGGATTATTTTCTATAAATTTTACTAAATGGATTAATAATTATTTTTATTTTTAAACTTTAACGCACTAGGAGGAGAACATTTTTAAAAACTCTAGAGAAAATAATAAACATTTTGGACTTATCAGGAACTATCGTCAAGAAAATATGTAATTATAGTTTTGATTCCTTTTATTTTGTTAACCTAGTTTAAATCTAAATTTTTATATAAGATTAGGAAAAACATAAAAACATTAATTTATTAATATTAAAATTTTATAATATAACAATCTAATAATTTAGCTAAAAATATTTTAATATAAAGTGTATGGGTGTGAATTTTTTTTTTATATCTGCAATGCTCAAGTGGATAAAGGAAGCCTACTGAACACGATGACTAGATAAAGGTTATTGGTAATAATAATAACTATTGATAATTTATAATGTATATTTTTTTGTTTTCTTTAGATCATCTATGAATTGTAAGGATGAAGTGTAAAAGTTTTTTTTTTTTTATTATAAATGTAAACGCATTTTTATACAACATTTTAAAAAAACATTATGAGATAGGATTGATTTGAAAAATATGCATACGACAATTTTTTTTTTATATTAGTGATATAATCCAACATATAACAAATAGTTATGTGATTCTTTTAAAATTTTCATGTTATTGGATATTCAAATATTGTCTAAGTAGATTGTATATGATTAGACATATAGAATAATGAAGTAAGCAGACTTTTCTTGTGGAACAGCTAGATTGTTTAACTATTAATGAATTTTATTTATTGTTTTTGTAAATGCAGTTATTTATCGATGTAAGATGTGGAAAATCTTGAGAAATAATGTTGAGATAGTGGCTTGGAATTACTTAGTGAACAGGAAACCAAGATGATGTTTTAAGAAATAGGATGTTATAAGGAATGGAAATAACATTTAGTCTTTATGTGAATATCAGCATAGTTAACAAAGCCCTATGACTGATACACATTTTATTTGGACCGTGTTTATATTTCTTTAAATATTTGATGTTCTAATAAATCTGAAGAAATAGCTTTAACATCGTCCCTGTACTAGAGGATATTAGGCAGGTAAATGTCATACCTCTTTGCACTGTGCCATGATTTTGAGATATGTTAAGAGTAATACTCTAGCTTTCTTCCTTAATCCTATGCATCTGTTTTCGCTATCTTTATTTCATGTAACTGCATTGTTCAGTAAGATAAGTTTAAGAGAAATGATAAATAATTTAGAACTTAGGTTATGCTATCGTTTTGTATAAGATTGGTTTATTTGCTTAGAAGGAATAGGACATTATAACTTAAAATTGAAGATCCAAAGTATCCTAAGGAAAGAAAAGAATCATAGAATATATTTTGAATTTTATTTCGGAAATGAAATATAAACTTTTTTAAAATAAAGTATCTAAACAAAGACATTTTCTTTAAAGTGATAATAATTTTAAATGCTTTAGTATTATTTTTTTAAGAGAAAAATAAGTATTGCATATTTTTAAAATACAATAGTACAAAGTAAATTATGTAAACAATATGCATAGTATATTTTTTGTTTATTGATTAACAGAAATATATTGATGATTACACTTATATCATACTAAAGTAAGGCTTAAAGAAGAATATATTATGATTAGTAAACATTGTGTGATAAATACTAAAATCTAGTACTGAATTTTGGATAATATTTTGTGTAACATCTTTGACTTTGCGAGATGAAATTTTTTTTAATATTTTGAGAAGTCCATACTCATTATAAATTTTTGTTTTCTATAGAATGTTTTCTAAGTATGAATTTTTTAAAATAAGATAGTTTAATAATATTAAGGATAAAATGCTGTTGCTAATAAAGTAGATAAATATATTTGTAATAAGTTAACCATAATGAGAAACCAAATAGTAACTTTTTTTTTTAAATTTTGTCCTAAATCTAAATAAAGATATAATTGAAATATAAATTATTTTTTTTATAACCCAGTAGATCAAACTGTAAAGTAAAAAAGTTATAGATATCCACTGTAAATAGTGTAAATAAATTGTTTATTTATTTGTTGTTAGTAATAAACTTTGTTAATTTTTGTTATTTTAAAAATTTTGTGTCCGAGTTATTTATTTCTCCACATCGCTGCATGAAATCACGATATATGCATAATAATTGAAACAAATATATAATTTTGCACAAAAGATAAATAGAGAATTATTTTAAGAATTTTAAATATTTTATTGGTATTCATTATAATTAAATAATCATAATCTTACATTATTTTATTGGTCATAAATCAGTTATCACAATATTATATTAAATTATATGCTATCAGTTGCCACACATATTTTGTTTTTCAGATTATTAAAATGCTACCACGTATTTATTATATCATTACATGAAGATATAAGATCATATTATATTATTTCATTATTTTATTATGGTAATAAAATTATAGTAAAAAGAAAAGATATAAAGAATTAGTTAAACAATGAAGAATATTATTACTGTTATTTATTATTATTATTATTATTAGTTTCAATGTAGTAGATTATGACATAAAATCCCTTCTCATATTTTACTACCGTATTTTTATTAACTTAGAATAAACTTTATGAACGTGAGATTATTTTATTGACCTAGATTATTAAATAGAAGATTAAGATTTAATTATTAGTTTAATCTTAGTGAGTAGAAGTTATTAAAGTCGTAAGAATACTATGAGTTTGTTATTTGAAATAGTAATAAAGGGGGGATAGTGTTCTTATGCCATTGAGGTAGTATCCTGTGGGATATTGGCTCAATGTAATCTATCTTGTCACCTGTATTTTCACTTCAAGTCTCATGAAAATATTAAATATTTATTTAATTTATTTATAAACTGAACCTTATTCATATTTTAAATTTGAGCTAGTGAAACATTTTAATTTTAATGATGAATATTTTATTTATTAATTAATAACTGAGCTAGAACCCGTTTTATTTCATATCATATATTATCTGGAAGTGAGGATGCATGAGATTACAGGTTAGAATAAGATATAAATATATATATATATATATATATATATATATATATATATATATATATATATATATGCAAAACCATAAAACAATACAGTACTAGATTAAATTCAAAATTTTACCAAAATCCTTACACAACCATGGTTTCATCTACTACAAATAAACCTTCTCAAGTGAAAATCAATCTAAAGGAAAACATATATATATATATATATATACAAACAAACAAACAAACAAACCTTCCCATAATTCATTTCAAACTCCACCTTCCTTTAATATCAAAAGAAGTCTTCATAAGATTGATAGCCTCAGAATCAAGGAGTTTTATCATCAAAGTCTCCTTTATTCTTCTTTTTAACTCATTCTTTTCATAAAAAATAACCGAAGCATTGTCAAACAATATTCTATGACCTGTATTCAATTCATGAATATATAAAGCTGAGTTAAGATACCTATGTTTAACTCTACTTATATAAACCTTAACCCTTTCATTAAGGCTAAATTTACTCTGGCCTACATAAAATTTACCACAACTACATGGAATTTTATAAACAATACCAGGAATAGACCTACTATCAATAGACTGCTTTGAACCATTAAGTAATGAATTCAAATCAGAACCTTTCCTTCATGCAATCTTCTTGCCACCTAACAAATGACTGACTATTCCTATAAACCAAATAATAAAAAGTATAGATGTTTTTCTTTCAATTTTAAAAAAATTAGAATGTTTTTCTGCAGTTAAGATTAAGGTTTTTCATGATTTGCTTTTGCTGTTAGAGGATTCAATGTATTTTATGTCTAATGATGTGTTTTATAAGATTAGAGAAGGTTGGGTTATTGGTTATGTCATTTCTCCATTGATGGGTGCTGTCTATATTGATTATTTGGAGTGTAGTATTATTAATATGTTTTCATGTTCTATTAAATTATTTCGTAGGTATGTTGATGATTGTTTGTTTGTTACTCAGAAAGAGAAATTAGAAGAGTTTTTATGTGGATTGAATGGTTTTGATTCTAGTATTAAGTTTACAATTGAGGGGGGTGGTTTTGATTTTGTAAAATTAAAGTTTTTAGATTTAAATGTTGAGAAGGTTAATTATGTTTTGTTTTGTAGTCATTTTATAAAACCTAAAAATTTGAGAAATATGATTAGGCCTGATAGTTATCAGCCTTTTATACATAAAAAAATGTCTTTGTTGAATTTTTGTTGTCGGAATAGAAGGCTTAATAATTTTAATAATGATGCTGATATTCAAAAAAGTCAATTTGCTGCTGAATATGTAGAATTGGGTTATAGTCATGATTTTATTAATAAAGTGGTATTTAATAATAATGTTTATAGTCGTGATTTGGATGATAAGAATTTTGTTGGTAAGGATGATGATTATATGTCTTTACCATTTAAAGCATCAATTTTTAATTTGGTTTATAGGAATAGTCATTTTTAGGTGGAAAGAAGGTTGCATGGAGGAAAGGTTCTGATTTGAATTCATTACTTAATGGTTCAAAGCAGTCTATTGATAGTAGCTCTATTCCTGGTATTGTTTATAAAATTCCATGTAGTTGTGGTAAATTTTATGTAGGCCAGAGTAAATTTAGCCTTAATGAAAGGGTTAAGGTTTATATAAGTAGAGTTAAACATAGGTATCTTAACTCATCTTTATATATTCATGAATTGAATACAGGTCATAGAATACTGTTTGACAATGCTTCAGTTATTTTTTATGAAAAGAATGAGTTAAAAAGAAGAATAAAGGAGACTTTGATGATAAAACTCCTTGATTCTGAGGTTATCAATCTTATGAAGACTTCTTTTGATATTAAGGGAAGGTGGAGTTTGAAATGAAGTATGGGAAGGTTTATTTGTTTGTATATATATATGTTTTCCTTTAGGTTGATTTTCACTTGAGAAGGTCTATTTGTAGTAGATGAAACCATGGTTGTGTAAGGATTTTGGTAAAATTTTGTATTTAATCTAGTACTGTATTGTTTTATGGTTTTGCATTTTATTTTTTGCTAGTATAGTGTTAGACAGTTTTGGTTATATATATATATATAGACAGTTTTGGTTATATATATATATGAGAGATTGTAATCTGGACCAACTGATGAATGCTGGTTTAGCATGAAATACATATATTAGTTATTATTTATCTTTTTTGCATGTGTGTGGTCATGTGTATTAGTAGTATGAGATAGTGTCAATAGTGAAATGGCTTGAAAGTCTGAGTTTAAATCCCCTATATTTACAATTAGGCTCCAGGTTTAAGTGTGTCTTGTATCTCAAATCTTAGTAGAGATAAAGTATATTTCCAATTTTTTTAAATAATATTGTTAGGTCAGTGATATAAGTAATCTGTTATTGAATTTTTAAATGTCACATGGAATTTCCATCAGAAGCATTTTATTTAGACTGCAAATTTACTATGAAAAACTTTGACATCGTTTAAGGACAATGCAATCTTATCTATAATGTTATAATAAAGAACATATTGAAAGTAAAGCCAATGAGCATTTATAATGAAAGATTATAGAGTTGCATGTTCCAATGATAAATGATATGGCATTAACAGTATGTCATTTTAAACACATTAGTAAAGAATGCAATGTTTGTTATTTAGTAGTATTTCAGTTACACAACTATTACATATTAAAATTGTCACTAAATTCTCAGACTGATGTAGTTGCTACAACATAAAATTCTTCTAAATAAAATGGTGTAGTAAGTTTTTATTATAGCTTATATCAATCTTGTTTTTATGATGATTTGTGTGTTATTGAGTGACCTGAAAAAATAAAATATGTGATATTTTCTTTTTATATGTTTAACAAAATGAATATAAACATGTAATTTTACAAGCAATATAAAGATATAAATCTAAAATTTTAATGGCAGATATAAAGATAAAAAATTTTAAAACTTGAAACATACATGGAAATTTACTAATCATAGTCATTTTAATTAATTTATAGTTAAGCTGCCCTGAATGTTTTAGTGATATGGGGTTATGGAAGACTCTAGAATTTAAGATCCATAACTTACAACTCAGATCTGTCACTGCTAGTACTTCAACTTTATAAGAAATTTTAAGCAATAAATTATTCTATTAGTAGTAGTAGTAATAGTACTATTAGACATGTTAAGAAATAATTATTTATTATAAATAAGAGGTATTTATTTTATAAAAAATAGTTATATTTTTTAAAAAAAATGATGTATTCGATTACAGTGCTATTTAAATAATAGCATATTAATGCTGGTGAGTACATTTAATAATATATCCATCCTTTTGTTTTATTTAGAGTTTTTCAAAAATAGGTAGCTTTATGATATTAAAATTAGAAAACTTGAAAATTTTTGTGATTCTTAATAAAGATTTTAAATTATAGCATCATCATAATTGTTGAGAATATATAATTTTTTGTTTTTATTGTTCTAATGTATAAAAATAAAAACAATTGAAAGATGTGATTATATTCCTGTTATCACAACTGCCAAGAATTTTCAAACATCTTAATGAATAAGTTGATTTTAATCATAAGTGAGCTATTTCCAAAGATTTGGTATGTTTTAGAAAGTGAAACCTTTAAAGGTATGGTTTTTTGGCTACTATATAACTTCAAAAATGTTCTGAGCAAAAATTGTACTATGTAGTACATTGTTTTATCAATTTATATGACTTTTTGACTTAGTTTGTCAAGAATGTTTTTAACTTAAAATAATTGAATGCAAAACTCTTTTAATGACTAGATCTACAGTCATGATATAAAGAATATTCTTAATATTTTGAAAACAAAATTTAAAAATGGGTAATCTTTAATATAATCTGTATGAGGATGTTCCGTAATATTGTGAAAATAACTTCAACAAAGTTATTAACGTAATCATATACATGAGTACAATGATATTTTACAAATAATTACAAGGATTTATTTTTATTGTACTTGGTGTGTGAAATGAATGTTAATTAATATATTATGCAAATAAATCTTTCATGGTAGACTTGTCATTTATAAGATAGTCAATCACATTTATATTATGAAGATTATCTCAAAAATATTATAAAACTGCAATATTGATCACCTTCAGATTGAAAAGGGGTTTGAGGATATAAATATAGAGATACCATCTGACAAAATTTAGAAGTTTTTTTTTAAAAAATAGTAAAAGATAAATATTCTTTAATAATTTATTTCAGAACAAATTCTTTTACAACAAACCTTTTTATTAAAAAATAATAAAGTAGAAGGCATTATTTACTGGGGTTGTCAGCTGTTGATTAAAGAGAGTTTGTTTGCTTTTTTTATTTCATAGTCAAAAGTACCTAGATAATATTTTTGATCAATCTTCAATGGTTAGTTAAATTGTTTATGGTTGGATACCTAAAAAAAAAATTCTATGTAAACTGAAAATTGAAAAATCAAAGCATTTTTCAATCCAGGCCAAGGGCCAACAAGTGAAATGTACAATTCCTATTGATTTAGTTCTTATTATGAGATATACTTAGGGACAAAATTGAGATTTATGAATTATTTTGTGTTATCATCATAAAATCATCTTTAATTGTTTGATGATTTATATTGCCTCTATCACTTTTTCTAGAATTAAAAAATATATGCTTGATATTCATAACTACTAATGATGATAATTAAATAAAAAATAAGTTTTGGCCACAAATCCATCACAATCAGAGTGCCATTTTGAATTAAATATTTGTAAACAAAAGCAAAACTTTCAATACAGGAGTGCCACCCAATGCAAACTAGAGTATTGGTTCTATTTTAACAGCTTTCTGTAAGCATAGGAAATGCTGATCTGAGATGTTTAGCGATTTGGTTAAATATTTTGTATCGTTTTTTTTTTTTTGTTTTTTTTGGTTATTATAAAAGGATCATCCATTTTGAAATATGATTATTATATAATATTTATTTATTTATGTCAATAAATAAAGTATTGTTAAATGATGTAAATATTTTATACCTAGAAATAATTACCAAAAGTAAAATTAATATCTTATTTCTGTATTTGTGACGTTTTAAAAATAATGTAATTTAAAAGATACAGGAGATTCAAATTATTTATTAGAGAGACAATCCTATTCATTAAAAATAGTAATTTTTAGATAACTTAAATATTATCAAAATATCATAAAAACGATAGCTAAGATTTTAACTAGGAAATGGATTCATTACTGATTTTATGAAGTCTTTCTATTCTTCCATTGTATGTATATATTTGATAATCATTAACGATGTGGATCATAGTTTGGATTTCTCCACATCTATATAAGTCAGTGGCTGTTTATTTTCATTTATAAAACAGATAAACACAATAATCATAAGTTGTTTTGAATCTACTGATGAAACTTCAATAATATCTCAGAAATCAAATCCAATTGGATTTATCGTTGGACTTGAAAAACAAATTTATTTCATTGTAGATTATTGATAGAATATCAAGAAAGATAGCATTGATTGCATGTACATTTTTGATAGTTAAACTATATATTGAAATATTGATGTCTGATCAATTTAACAATATTTTATATATTTTCTGATTAGCTTCTATTCTGACAACCGTTGGAGGAATTTGTAAAAAAAATAGAAAGCCAATGCAAGGAAGATTTGAACGTTTCATACTATTTATGAGAGTTTTTTTTAAATAATTAATGTTGTATCATTTATCAGTTTGAATTATTTATATCAAAAAGATTCTTAAACACTAAAATTATATGGAATTATTTTAAAATTTATGAAATAATGTGCAGAGATTTTTCTCAGCAATCCAATAAAAGATTAAATTAAAACTGTAAAATTATTTTTTACGTAAATATAGCTTCTGCTAAACTATAACTATAATGAAGAGATAATGAAAATTAGCCTGTTAATGACACAATGGGTATTGATAACTAGAACTATAAGCTTCTTTTTTTATTTTTTTTATGTGTCATAGCATCGGCCGGGAAGCAAACCCGCTAACCCAAGACAACTGCTTGTAAGGCGGCTATACTGACCTCTCAACCACCAATGCTTGACATATTCTTATTTGTTTTTATTTTTTAATAAATGAACAAAAATACTGGCCTCTGAACATGTTTATATAAAGGTTATGGCAATTTATAACATTACTATCAGCAGTAGAAAGGCAGATCTTTTATAACAAATCAGAACTTTTCTAAATCAATCAGACTTTTTTATATTTTCTTACTAATGATAAATATTCTATCTTTAAAATCATTATATTACTTTCATTACTTTTTTTAATCTTCACAATCTTTCCATACACACCTTCATAGTTTCTTCACCTATCCAGTTTCATTTCATTCTGATCATTTCCTCAATTATATAATTGTTTTTCATATACCACTTTACTATTTCTTTTTTTTTTTTATTCTATTCTTCTAATTTCTATTTTCCTTTCTTTATTTACATCTACATTTCTGAAGCTTCAAGTATTTTTTATATATTATTTCTGATTGTCACAACTCTGATTATATGCTATGAATACAAAAAAAAAAAAAAAGAATACATTTAATGCTTTTCTTAAATATATTTTCAGTCATTTACAAACTAAAATGTTTTACTTTCTTATATTACATCTTGTTTATTTAAGACAATTTTTATTTGACTTTTAATAACTAAACTTAAAATCCTTATGACAGAGAATGCTTTGTTATTTATAGTTTACAAATTATAGCTTTATTTTATTAGCTACTTTGTAACTTTATTTATATCTCAAAGTTATATGAGTCCTACCAATCTTATATAAAATTTGATTAATTACTTTCTTATTTTGATTCAATAAAGTCTTCCAATTTTAACTATAACATTATCTAATCAACAATTTAAGCTTATATTTCAATGTATAATATTACAACATTCTTACTTTATATCTTTTATTATATCTATTATTTTTTGTTAAATATCTTGATTTTTATATTTGTTTTCTTAATAAAGTTCTCAACATATTTTAGAATATTATGTTAAAAAAATCATCATTTTATTAAATATATTTTTTTGAGATTAATAAAATAAATACTGAGTTTCTTCTTTTCTTTTCTTTTAGGCCATAGTTTTTACTACCTAATGCATTATTATTATTATATCAATCCATAACCTCTATTATGTCTTAGTTACATGTTAAGACTCAATTATTTGTATCAAGATCTTATTTTTTCATTAGGCTATTATTCTGTTACAATCATAATTCAGGAGAAAAAATTTCTAGGCTATGTTTAACTTCTGCTAAATTTCTCAAACTTTTTTTCCTCAAAGTTTCATAGACCAACTGAAATCTCTTAAACTCCTTGTAGTTTGCCATTTTTCATTTCACAGTTATACTTCTTTATTATTATCCAACATATTTAATCTTTATTTACTAGACTTTTATGTTTAATTAATATAGATAAGCACTCATTATGTTTAACATATATAACACATATCAACAGTAGGCCAACTATTAATAATAATATATTGTTAGATCATTATAAAATATTTAATCTACTTACTGTTAAAAGAAATTTACATTTTTTATTTATTATTTTTTGCCTAAAATCTGCTAAATATTTTATTCACGTACTGTCTCATAAACACAAAGATTAACTAATTATAAAAAGCAAAATATCTGGAGGTATATCTTTATAAAACTACCTTGAAAGAAAAATAAATATATATATTTTAGTTACTCTATTTAGATTTATTATTTCAATTCTTTAAATTGTATGAAGATCATTTTAATTTCTAAGCATTTGAATGAGTCCATTACAAGTGAAAATCGATTATGATAATCCAAATTTTGTCAACAATTTTTTGATCAAGCTCATTTTAATTTTACTATTACTATTATTGTTATTATTATGTTTCAAAGGATAAACTTTATTGAGATTCAAATTTGAAAACATGGGGTCTTAAATACAAATTGATTAATAGTACTACATATATAATAAACGTTTACAATGTTGATAGGAAAGAAAACATGATTTACAGTAATTGAAAGAAAAAAATTATTACATAATAAGATACATATCAAATTAGATTTACATAGCATTTTTTTAAAATATGATATCGAGAAAAATCCATGGAAACACATGATAGTATGAATTAAAAAATATAAAGAAAGTTTGAAGTTGGTGTTAGATTGGCATATGACTCCATAAAAATTGAGCTCATTTGCTGCTGAGAGTACTATACTTTTCTTATCTAAATCTTATGTTTTATCTGTTACATAATTTCCACATGAAGAAAAATTGAAAAATACTACTCAATATGAATTGGAAAATGGAAAAATACTCATTCAGCATGAATTGCATCTTTGGATAAGAGGAAAATATCAATCAGCATAAATTGCATCTTGGAAAAATGGGAAAATTCAAGTTAGCTTTGAATTGCATCTTGTGAAAATGAAAAAATACTAATTCAGCATGAATTGCATCTTGAAAAAATGGAAAAATACTAGTCAGCATGTCTGGATTGAAATCATTCTTATTTCGAAATGAAAAATTATGCAAATATTCTAGTGATAAAATTAAAAATGTACATTTATTTGTTAATGACTTGTTAAAAAATGGTTATTATAAAAATGCTATTGCTAATATTATTAAAGGATTTAAAAGAAATCAACACTATAATAAAATTAACAATAAAAATATCAAAATGAAATGGATTTCAATGCCATTTATATCAGATGAGCAGGTCAAGTTTATTAGGAAAATTTATAATGGTTTGAGTCATATTGCTTTTTTCTCTACAAATAACATAAATAGATTGCTTAATAATTCTAAAATTCAAAATTCAAAGTTTAATCAAAATTCTATTATATATAGATTGATATGTGGATGTGGCGTACAAAACATTGGTGAATCTAAGTGTACATTTGAGAAGAGAATAAAAGAACATATGCTTTTATATAATAGAATTCAAAAAGAGAATCAATATGGAACAGATGTAAATAAACCTTCATCATCTGTTATATTTGATCATAATAAATCTTGTCAATATGGATTTAAATTTGATTATAAAAATATGAAAATTATTCAAATTGAACGTTGTCATAATAAACGTAAAATAAAAGAGGCTATGTTGATTTCAAGAAATCGTCAAATGTTAATGAATCGCCAGTCATCAAATGTTAAGATAACAGAATTGTGGGAAATCTGAGTTGAACTATGGGTATTGTTAAGGGTTGTCTTTATATAGTTGATAAAGACTACAAAGTGTATAGTCGAAAGTACTTCTAAAAGAATATAATTTATATAAATTGTATTGTATTTTGATATATATATTGATTTGTATATTATATATATATATATATATATAATTTCAATTATATATCCCAATATATCAGTATAAAAAGAAGTCTAAATTTCATAGTATTGGAGTAGTGATTGAAATTATATTCGAATTTTCAACTAGTGATATGCATTTAGGTCTATTTCGTATATATATGTAATATTCTTAAAATTTTTGTAAAGAAAGGGCCATTAAAAATTATTGTTTATTTTTAAATATTTTTTTATTTTTCAGTTTATTTAAAAACATTTATTTTTTTGACATTAAATCATATTCCAGCATTAGTTGGTTTTCTTTTATATAATCTTCAGAGAATACTATATCTTCTTTGTGATAATATTTGAAAAAGGGTAATATGATTATATTCTATTTTTGTATGAACTTGTTTGAAATGATACTTTTTAAAGTAATGAGCTCTGAAGAGCATCAGATCCTTAGATAATTTAATCAGGTAAAATAAACTTAGAGAGGAATCTAGTGAAAATGTAACATTATTCTTAAATTATAAGCTATTCTCAGCATAAATAAGAAATAAATATATTTAAAAAAATGTCTATATAGATACACACATATAGAGTGTTTTTATTACGTATATCACAGCAAAGTGTATTATTGAAAACGATGATGAGAGTGTCAGATTCAATGGTATCTGAGCTAAATCTCAAACTGAGAAAACTAAAGGAAAGAAAATCTAAATTTATCAATTGAATTCAATTCTTTTTTATCCGGTCACATTGACTCTTAAAGAACCACTTGATCTCTTTGAAAACGAATCAATCTGAACATCACTGTAGTAAAAAAATACTTTTTGGGGAATAGCATTCCACTGATATTGTCTATTATGATATTAAAATATATTAAGATAAAAATAATCATCATAATCATCATAATCAATCATTATCAATCCACTGCAGAATGAAGGCCTCTCCAAGTTCAATCCATCTTCTCCGATTTTTAGCTTCTCTTCTCCACATCACCCCTGCACACTTTCTTATTTCAGCCATCCATCTCACATGTGGTCTCTTTCTGGGTCTTTTACAATTATATATATATATATATATATTAAGTTGGAATTATTTTCTCCATTTCGTTCATAGCTTAAAAGAAATATTTAATGATTAAATAATTTTGTAAGGTTTGGTGCAGTGACAAATAGCAAACTCTAAAATTCAATTCCATGGTTTAAAGCCCCAATTCTTTCATTCCAGGTTTTTGAACTCCTTATAAACACAATCTTTCAGATTTACTACACTCACACATTGAATGTATAAAAGCTAGGATAGAAAAGTTCAAAATTATTGAGAAGAAAATTGAATCTCTTGGGAATAAAATTGAGAGACACATACAATTTTTAGGAAAGTATGGTAAGACTTTACAATCTATAGTGTTAAAAATTGAAAAATGTCAGAATAAGTATTAGCATCCCAAATTAAAATAGAAAAGCATTTAATATAATTAGAAGAACTACATGATGGACAGTTGAAAGAAGTAGAAAAAGTTTAAGACAGCCAAATATTAAACTTAATAGACTCTCAAATAAAATCTACAAACTCACAAATATATGACGATAGAAGTAAATAAATCTCTATAAAAGTAAAGTATTCAATGTAGAATATCAAACAGAATCAAAATTATGAATAGAAATATAATAGATGCAGAAATCAACAAATAAATCAAGTATTGGAAAGTAAAATTCATTAGAAAATAGTTTGCCCCAATGTTCTCTAATTGGTGTGTGTAAAATATCCACCAATACTAAGATAAAATATATAATAAAAACTATGCATAAAAATTATATCTTATTTGATCTACCTAATTCCACTAAGATATTATTAATAAATGTTAGGATAAATTTAAAATGAAATCAAAGTGTTTAAAATCCTTAATAAACAATCAATATGTTTTAATAGAATAGTGCTACCAAACCCTAAGACCAAATGTAGAATAAAAATGTCTTAAAATAGATTGTAATAGTTTTCAAATAAAGTAAATCATTAGAGAATCAGTGTGATTATGCTTGCATTTTAATTTTCAACTTTCTTTTTTTGTTTTTAATGTTTAATTATTTTTAAATATCTTTAATTAAAACAATAAAAGTTATTCTGGAGTATCTAATTTAATTAAAAAGGTAAAAATTATTATAAAAGAATAATGTAAATTAATATTATATTCAAAACAATATATTTGTTATATGATATTTTATTTAATTGGAATAAATTTTAGTTTCATAAATAAATGTCTTATAATTTAATATTTTTAACTAACAGTCTAGACAATATGTAAATGAGTTTTTCTTTACAGCTTTCTTTATTCAGATATCAAATCAGTTTTTAAATTTTAATATTGGTCAAGAGGCAGCAATTTAAAAATATCAATTTCATTCACATGAATTGTCATTTAAATGGGCACACAGGAAGGGTTGGCTCACACATGGAAAGGAGAGGAGAACTTGATTATTTTCTAATTATATTTATTAATATTTCATTCCATAGTTATTTATTTAATTATTTTAATTAATTTTATTTTGTTAAGTAATGTACCATTAAATAAGTTTTAATTCAATTGCCAAAACTTTTAGCTGTGTCTACTGGGAAGTCTAAATTCTACATTATTACAAAAAACATGTTAAGTTTAAATAGTTATTTTTCTACAACTACTCAATTAATTTTATGCAGAATTAACATGTCATGAGAATTTTATATGGTTTACTTCACTAATATAATAACTTTTATCCATTACTAAATTTATTATTTATAGTAAATTTTATTATTGAATTAATATTCTTTGGATCTCAATATTAAAACTGTTAGTCAATTATATTGTTCAATACTTATAGCATTTCTTAATATTTTCAATGATTTTGTTTATAATTTTATTTTATTTTTTTTAAAATGTTGACAGAATAATAAATTTATCAAAAGGCTTTGAAGTGTTTTATCTCTAGCAATAGCTCTTTGAAATATATTTATTACATTACTATTATATTTTAAACAATGGTTTTTTCTGGGTTTATTTATATTTAATTAAGGGGAACTATTTTAATACTGAATTGTAGAACCTCTGTATTAAATTTTAAATGACATTTTAATTACTTATTGTAATTATTTATTCATTATCATTGCTGGAGAATAAAAGTTGTTGCCTTGCAAATATTTTAACTTATGTTTAATACAAGCTAGAGATAGAAAAAATATTTTCTAAGTCTGTCAGAAGAAAATTATTAACTCCCACTTTTGTAATAAAATTATTACCTAAATATTTATGCATTATTTATCAGCTGTAATATCCAGAAGTTCACAGAATATTTTCTGTTTATAGTACTCTACCATTTTTAAAGAGCTGCTTTGTCCCCTGTTATGGGTAATTTATCTATTTGAATCAATATGTTTTTATCTAACCAGTGAAGATGTTGTATATTCTTATTTCATTGTTTATTTCAGACCATGTTTTATTAGGCACTATTTGGCAAATAATTTTGTTGTCAGTTTTTTTAACATCAGTTAATAATTACATTTATTTTTTATGATATTTTAGTATTAGTCCTTCTCTTGTTTTATTGTTATGCTTATCCTGTGATTATGTTTTTCAAGAGATGTAATTTACCTCTTTCTTCTGGGTATTTATTTTTGTAACATATATTTTTATAAAGAGATAGTACCTCAAGTCTCACTCTTATTATAGTATTTTCTGTGAGTGATATATTTATGGATTCATATTTATCACAAATACATTATTTAAGGCAGTCCCTATTGTTCCTAATATTTTTGTTGTCCATTCTCATTTTTCTCATATATTCAGAGACAATAGTCATAGCATATTTGTTTACCCTCAAAATGTAGGTGTTACTTTTGAATTCATGTCATCATTTGGTTCATTGCTTTATATACCTTTTTTTTCATATTTATTATATCATATATTTTGTAATGTGCTATGTGTGATGTACTATCACAACTTTATTATTTTGGAAATTGATATTGTTATTTGTTTTGAAAAACATTACCTTTTCTATAGTTGCACTCTTGAACATTCTAAGTGTAGGTTAGAGATGATTCTGATGTGTAGATCTGTCTTGATGTGCTTTTCCAGTATTACAGAACATAAAACTAACAATTTATTTTTTAAAAATTAAAATTGTATTTATAGGCTTAAATAAGTAATGTTCATGACTTCTAGCATCAATTTCTTTAGTATATAAATATACTAATCATTGGGACAATATCATAGGTGATAAAGAAGATATTAAAAATTGTAGATCTATCAGCCTTTTATCAGTTTTATACAAAATGTTTACCAGGATAATTACAACTTATCTACAGAGAACATTGAATTTCAACTAACCAAGAGAACAAGCTGAATTTAAAAGTATTTTAGTGCACTAGATCATATCCAAGAATTGAGAAAAGTTATAGAAATGACCAATAAATATGACTTGTCATTATGCTTTGGATTTGTAGATTATGAAAAGACATTTGATTCTATAAGCATTTTTTCAGTGATTGAAGCATTAAATCATCAAGGTATTGGCCCATGATATTGTCATATTCTGAAGAATATTTATAAAAATGTAACAGCAATACTTAGATTACATAATAATACTAGGAAGGTTAACATTGAGAAGAGTATAAGACAGAGTGGCTCCATATCTCCAGAACGTTTGACATCAGTGCTGAAAGAAATATTTTTTATATTAAAATGGGAAGCTAAATAAGTAAAAGTAAATGGAGATTATTTAAGTCATTTATATTTTGCAGATGATGTAGTTGTAGTTGCAAATAATATTTCAGGGCTTCAGGAAATGTTGCAAGAGTTATCAGATGAAAATAATAAAGTAGGATTAAAAGTAAATGTTAAAAAGACTAAAATAATGTTCAATGGATTTTCTCAAAAGATGAAAATAAAGATCGATAAAGATGAGATAGAAGAAGTTAACAACTACAAATATCTTGGTCAGTTTGTTACTACAGATAGAAACATAATGGATGAACTTAATCATAGAATTAAACTTGTTGGAGTGCTTTTGGTAGACATAACTTAATATTAAAAAGAAATAAGCCTATGTGTTTAAAAAGGAATATTTTTTATAAATATGTTTTACCAATTCTTATTTATGCATCTAAGACTTGGACACTCATACAGAGCTTCAGACAACTCAAAGAAGTATGGAGAGATGCATGTTATGAGTAACAAAAAGAGATCAACAATGCAATATATGGTTAAAAGAAGAAACAGATGTTACTGACATCATTGAAAGAATTAAATGATTGAAATGGAGTTGTGTTGGACATATTTTTAAAAGTGATGATAATAGATGGACATTTGAAATTTTAAAATGGATTCCAAGATATTGTAAAGGACCCAGCAAGAGACCACATGTGGTATAGATAGATGAAATAAGAGAGTGTGCAGGGGTCTTGTGGAGAAGAAAGGCTAGAGATCAGAGAAAATGTATTAAACTTGGTGAGATCTTCATCCTTCAGAAGACTGATAATGGTTTACAATGATGATGTATTTTTAAATGTATGCGGTCCTCATATTTATAAAAATATATATGTTTAACTCTGAATAATATTTTGGGTTAGAAATAAAAGGGAGCCAATAAAAGTGGGGCTCCTTTTTATTTCTAAATAACTCAAGACCAAAAACTATTGTGAATTGCTAGAGCAAATTCATTAGCTTAAAAACTATCATTAGTATTTGATAGTTACCTAGTAGTAATATAATGAGAAAACGAAATTGTTTGTGTCCTCTTATCAATAAATTATGGGTCTGAGATTAAATCCAGATAATATCCTGGGTTAGAAATAAAGGAGGAATTTTTATCTAAGTAATTCTAGAACAAAAAAAGCTATTGTGAACTACTAGCACAAATTATTTAGCTTAAACTTTGCAAGCAATAGTTCCGCTAACACATTTTTTCACTCAAGTGCACAGAAATCGTATCATACATTTCTTTGTTTGCATCATAATTATTTAATGAAAACATTTAATTTCACATACATTATAAACTATATTTACATACATATTTTTAAAAATAAATTTAAAAAATAAATAACTTTGTAAATATAAATACTTATATTTTAAAATAATAAAAAAAGATTCATAATAAAAAATTAACAACCGACAATTTGCCACCTGTTTTTTTTTTATCTTAGTATTGTAGCTTTATTTAATTTATGATTAATGTTTTCATTTATTCAGTTGAAATGAGTGAAAAAGAAGCTCTGCTCGATTTACTGCAATGATAAAATGCATATTCCACGGTTCAAAATCCATATAATGGTTCCAGGTTGGTCATTTCTATTGGTCAAATTTGTTATGAATTCCTGAGCAATAAACCAACTGATTACTTTTTTAATAAAAAAGTAATAATTTTGATTCTTAAAAAAAAATGTTTTATATCCCTTTGATTTAGATTTTTATTAGAATTTCTCGCGGATCTAATTTTAGTAAAAAATGGAGCAAGTTATTCAATATTTTCTTCAATAAGCATATGATATACAAAAAGCCTTTATATGTAATATATATAATACTACAGATAATAAAATTAATGCTTATTAAATTTTTTAGCAGAGTTAGAATACTTTTAAAAAGCAGGAATTTTATTGAGAGAATTAAAAATCTATTATAGCTTTTGCTTATGATGTTTTCTTATCAGAGTTTCCTGCTTTGGCACTAAAACTAAAAAAATTAAATTTATGAAATTAAAATTTCTATTTTACTTAATTTCTAATTTTATTTTTTATTTAATATATATATAGTAAATCATGTAAAACCAAAAATCACAGGAATGGAAATAAAAAAACTTGTGAGAATACTCTTTATCAAAAAGACATTTCC
The DNA here is from genome assembly GCA_028023455.1 of Epiperipatus broadwayi. Classification (NCBI taxonomy): domain Eukaryota; kingdom Metazoa; phylum Onychophora; class Udeonychophora; order Euonychophora; family Peripatidae; genus Epiperipatus; species Epiperipatus broadwayi. The sequence continues at coordinate 246,400 of JAQFVV010000330.1, read as the reverse complement.
CCCAAAACATTATTAAAGTAGTAAAATTGAATTGAAATATAGTAATAGATCGTTGTAATTAAGATTTAAATAAGTAGCTTTAAAGTGTGTTATATGCATCACTAGACATATAAATAATGAATAATAATAATAATAATAATAATAATAATAATTATTATTATTATTATTATTATTATTATTATTATTATTATTATTATTATTATTATTATTATTATTATTATTATTATTATTATTATTATTATTATTATTGAATGATTAATTGATCACGAGTTCATAAGAAGTTCAAGCATGCATGATAAAAATATTTTTTTAAATTTATTGGAATCTTAAAATTTTTAAGTAAATCAATATATCTATAATTTTCAGATATGCATTTTGTAATTGTTTACTTAATTGTTATTAATTTTTGTCTTGTCTTTGTTTAATGTAAGCAAAATTGATGTTTAGCGTTAATGAATCAAATTAGCATTACTGGTATTAATTTAAACATTAAATATATTGGCTTTAAAATATTAAATAAGAAGAACAAGGGTTAAAATTATTAAATATAATCGGTTTGCATATAACAAATTCTCCGGTTCTTTATAAAAATTAATATTCCGCACATTAAAATACGAGTTCGTTTTTTTTTTTCTATCTGAAATTGAATTAAGCTAAGTAAAAAAAATGTTAATTATGAGAAGAGAGTTATGTCTGCTTTATTAAGTGAAGTCGAGGCGCTGTAGTTATCTAATTGCTCGTCACTGTTTAAATTTTTTGCTTCATTGCTCATCAAGTGTAAAACCGCTAGTGTGTTAAACACACTCATTTATAAATAATTTTATGTATTATACATATAATTTTAATAGATGCACTAAGATTAATTGCAATAAAAGACCGAACATCTTTATCAATGTATATAGTGTAAAATTTAAAGTTCAAAATATTTTTGAATGATATAAAACTATTCTCTTAATATAAAATAAATTCTACATTCTTATATTATACGAGTTTTGAGCTAATAGCCTCGTCACGTCTACTTAAATTCAAAACACATGTCTGCGTTAACAATGTGGTACATTTATAACTAACTCTAAAATATATTTTATTTTTTCAAAGTGGCAAAGTTGTTAATATACACAAACAGCAATTTATATTCTGTTTAAATAAATTTATATGAAGAACCATTTTAGTAACTATAAAACAGTTATCCTTCTTCAGTTTAAATGCCCAAATTATAAACAATCTTAATAAATCCACTGATATTACAGGTAGTATATTGACACTTGGCACATTTAAAGTTTTGTATAGTTTAACTAATGCCGCCACTACCATTATATAAAATAAACTGTATGAATTATTGTACACATATACTTAACAAAAAAATTCCAGCTTTATCTGGTATACTAGATTTTAAAATTTTTCTCCACTTTATACAAAAAATTATTATTATATTATTTATTTGAATAGCAAATGTTATTATATATGAATACAGCTTTTATACTTTAAAAGTAAGTCATATCATATTGAAATAACTATAACTAACCTTATTAACACCGTGTGACATGGAAAGCAGGTGTTATAAACTTTTAGCATGCCTGATGAAGCAATGGCTTACCTTAGTCAAACATGTATTGTGTGAGAACTCTGACTGTACTCGTTTTATTATATGAAATGTTATTTTACTGGGTGCTTGATGCCCACTTTCATGGACGAACATACTTAATATTTATAATGACCTACATAACATTGTTTATATGAGAAATATTACTTTTTTTCAAATTTAGTTACAGTTTTAAATAATTTAACTATAGTTAAAAAACATAATCTTTAAAAAATTTAATGTTTGTTGCACATATGATATTGAAAATATAATTTTTTTGCAGACTTTTTCAATGACTGCTGTACTCTCCTGCTTCACTATGTTCATAACACTCTTCTTTTTATCAGTGGAAGTTGTGGAATATCAATGTAGTGTACATATATATTATACATTTATCTTGATAATAAACAATATTGGTTCTAGCTTTTAATTCTAAGTCTTCATTGATTAAAGCAAAATCAAGAAATCTTCTGGCAATGAAAATTTAATTCCAGTATTATCTAACAAACATCTGGTTACTTATAAACACTACAGATGATACTAAAATAGATGTCCTTGTTTATATATATATATATATATATATATATATATATATATATATATATATATATTGTAACCTAATACAAATGTAGTGGGTGCCATTGTAGTTCAATAAAATATCACAAAATAAATCAAATGCCTTGAGGGGGAAATGATGACAAAATAAACTAGTCATTTTAACTCTTTTTATCTGGTTGTATAGGCTTTTACTAAGTAAATATGGTCTATCAGGGTGTCACTAGGTTATCTAAACCTAGACAAGGTTATGTTATATACCTACTTATAGATGTACCTGGTTTGAACCCATTTGGTACCCTATTTATAACCAGATGTAGGATTTTGGATTTTAGAACTATAACACCTTTGCACTAACATTAAGAAAAACAAAACAGCATTATCCTTTAGTTATGCATATAAACTTTATTGGACAAAATTATTATTTAGATTTTAATATCATAAATGCATTTCAACATTCTCATAAGTCTTTCTAGCTCATATCAAACATTATTGGTTTATGGTGGCAATTCAGTCACTCTTGAATGATGGTGTATGATCTGGATGGTGGTTATTATTTCATAATGACTCACAAATGATAAACAAATACAGTAAAAACCATTATTTATCTATGATCACTAAACACATTTATCTAGATTATTGATTAAACACATGATGATGATGATGATGACAATAATGACACTTCCATCCACAGCATTAGAACTAATGCCTAACATAACATTTATCTTTATGAAGTTATAATTATTTGCCTAACTTCATTAAATTTAAATTGAGACTTAATCCATAATCTTAACCAGTGATAATGAATGATCATAATTAATAAGGCAAATAATACTCTTTATAAAGATATATGCCTTTTTTAATAAAATGAATTAACATTTATTACTGGTCTGATGAAATATACATAATATTTAAAAAAATATAAAAATTTATATAAATAACAATGATGAGTTGTTTGTATTTAAATACTAATATTAATGATACTAAAATCTCCCCCCTTTCACTTTAATGACAGTATCAAATGTTTATATCATAATATAATGTTGTGCATCAATTTGGATAGTGAATAACTAAAAATTTATATGCAAAAGAAAAATATTTTTAAAAAAAACACTCTATGCATGCACATACTTTTGTAACCTTATAAATTTAAATATAGCGTATAAAACACAATAATTAATTAGAAAAGGTTAGTCTGATTCTAGCAAGGTAAAAGCATTTACAGAAATAAGAATTAAATTACCTATCTCCCTCCTCTGACCAATTGAAATTACAAATCCTAATTTTAACAAATCTAGCTCCCCAATACTACATTTCTACAACTTTCAACATTCAGTCTCCACAGTTATACATGTGGGAAAATATAATTATATTACTATGTGTTTGTATATGTTGATCCCCATTATGAATAATATATTATTAAGAGAGAAAAAACTTTTAACATATAAACAACATATTTCATAAATTTAAATTAATATACAATAATACATTTCACAAAATAAAATGCAGTGATTAGTGGATACATATTATAATTTCAGAATACATAATATCAATAAAGCAATAGCTATTATTACTGAAACATCTTTTACTTGATTTTGGTTTTAAGATTCAGAGATAAAAAAGATAAGGAATTATTAAAGATTTTATTAATAGTCACTGATATAATAAAAAATATATAATTAAGTTTTATATTACCAGTTCTACTTTCTTGAGGCATGCATTTTCCAAGATTTCAAATTCACCTTGTCGAATGTTTATAAATTTTGTACCAGCTACAAAAACCAATTTGTAACACATGTCTATTTATCCATTACAGCAGTTTACTGGAACAGACCTATTTTTACTGGCTTCCATGGAACTATTTGGCACTGGAATTGTTTCTTCATTTCCTTTCTGCATAATTATTTTAATAGACTAAGGATATTTGCTATTTTTCATATATTTATCATTTTGTTTGGGATTTAAACTCAGTCAATGGCATAAATGAAATAGCATGATTTGACACTTTTCAGCATTTTACTTATTTTCATTTTACATTTAAAACACAGGTGAGCAATAAGTTTCTGTTATCATATTTTTTATAGTCACAAGATGTGTAATACTTTTGGCTCAAACTCTTCAGATGTGCATCAGTTAATGGATGGCCAGATCACCCAGACAATATATATATATTGTAAATATCGATAAGTCGATATTATATTTTTTTTAAAATTGTCATTTGTTATTAAAAAAAAAATCTCTTTAAGTTGATGTTTACATATGAAATATTTAAATTTTTCTTTTATGTTTATTAAATATAATTATTATTTGAAGTTATTATTTTATTTATATATATTGATAGTACATCGTTATAAACATTTAATTATTGAAATAAATAAGGACATATAAATTATAGATTATAAAAAAATTATTTTATTTATAATGATTATTAAATGCAATAAATAATTATTTATGTATATTTTTAAAGATGTCAAATTTTCAATTTAATATTTTTTATATATATACTTGATATTTTATTTTTATTTTAATGTTAATTGTTTTAAAAAGAGAACATATATAACATAAGTTTTAAAATAGCATCTGCTGGCGCATGGAACAACAGCAACAACAATAAGGAAGCCATTATTATTATTATTATTATTGGAATAGATATAGAACAAACAACTGAAGGATAAAATTTTGTTACATTCTATTTTTATAAAATTTACTATTCTTCAAAATACTGAAATAATATATATATATCTTATGGTAAATACATAAATTATGGCAGGTTAATCAAGAATCGCAGCCAGGAGGTTGCATCATCGCTTTCATTTATTCCAAGGCAATTTTCAATGGAACAACTAAAAAATTTCAATATATAAATTTTGTCGCGTCTGGAGTTGAAACTAGATATAGCTATCTTAAATGTATAATCGTCAATTTAATCATAATCTGGAAGTAATTGGAAGTGACATGCTGGATTTAACATTTTAATTTGTTTATTTTTTTTTTTTAAAAAGGAAGGAAATTTTAAAATGGATAAAATATGCATATATCTAAGGATTAACAATTTTCTTTAATATAATAATTTCTTCGCCTTTCGATAGAATGCATTCTAATAATAAAAGTAAACGGATAAAAGAACTCATGGAATAAATTAACTTTTGACAGGAAAATTATCTAAACGAACTTTAAAAGGTATTTAATAATTTTATATATGTATGAATAATATATAAATATATTTTTGAGATTGATATATTTTTTTTTATTTACTTTTATTTTTTTTTTATTATAAAATACAACGTTTTATAAGTGATCAATTTAAGCATCTTGTTTTATAATAATATTAGACGTATAACAGATGTTCAGACAATTATCTTAAATAATTTAAAAATCTTAAAATGTAATTTATAGGTTGAAGTTATATATGAATTATTATATTTATATTATAATGGTTAGGCAAAAATATGTCTTTATATATTTAATCTATATATACTTATTACAAGTATATACATATAGTTATTCTTTGTATTTATATTTAAAACATCAATATTATTTAAAGTTGAACTATAACATAAAATAAAGGATGTACTATTTGTTTTTATAAATAATGCCTTTGTAATTATTTAAAAGAGCGATACTATATTATTTTTATTTTCTTTTAATGCCAAAGTTATTATTAAATTAATTGAATTTACAATTTAATAAAAGATAATTTCATATTTCATTTATTATTTGGTTTGTAGGTCACTTACACATATTATTATTCATTCACATATTTAGAGGTACATAAATTTATATAATTAGATGTGTATATTTGAATTTAGTAAAAGTCCTATTGTTTCTGATATATATATATATATTTGATTAGTTAGTCACATCAACCATAAAAATAAATTATAAAGATAGGTCTCATTGCTTTACATGATTTTAGATTTGTTTTATGTATAGCTAGCTGGAAGGGCATTTAAACAATTTATTTAAATATAACTGGAATAATTTTGTTTTTCTTCATTCTTTAATTTTAATGGAATACCTAATAGACGTTCCAATATATTTAGCTTATCCAATTGTAAGCTACCATATAGTTTCCATTACATTTGGCTTGCCCAATCGTAGGGCTGCCTCATATACGTTCCATTACAATATATATATATATATATATATAGCCTCAATTAGGCTGTAGAAAACTCTCAATATATATATAAATAAAATAATGTTGGTTTCATGACAGCAATGAAGTCTGATTTCTTCACAATTTATTCTTTCAACAATTTTAATTTTTCTTTCCCCTTAACAAACTTATTGCCAGACTTTTTATACAATTTAGTCTTTTTTCAGGACCTCACAGATAGAAACCCCTGATTTTCATTAATTAAACCATCTAATTAAAATTAACAATCTGTTTTAAATTTGTTGTTGGCAAGAAACCCACAATAATATGATTTCTTGGTAATTAAACAGTTGACTGGTCTGGAATCCATTACCTTAATAGCAATCCCCCCTTTTTTCTCAAGTCTACCATCATAAACTTTATATTTTTTCAATTAAATCTGACCTAAAGAATGTCAGCTCGACTGGTCAACTGAAATTCTAACCTTATTAGTTTAATTAACATATATATTTTTTTTATAAGCAATATAACTTTTCATATTGAAATCACACAATGATTTTAACAGAATATTTTTTAATATATGTGTAATTGTAATTTTATTTATGTAAAATACAGGCAAAACACTCAGATATTTAGACATTCAGAAAAAGCTGCCTATAAAAAATAATCTGAATAGTTTTACAATCTATAACTTAATATTCAGAAACTAAATTAGTAAGACTATTAGACTTAAATTATTGTTATAAAAAATAACATAATTTATTAAGTATAGATCAATTTTGAAAAAAGTTAATAATCAAAATCAGACAATGATTAACTAAATAGTTTGTGTCCACAGACACTGTTTATATGTGTTTTAATCCTAACTTTTAAAGACAACTATTAAATGATTCAAAGTATATACTATTCTTTCTGATTTATCAATTCAGCACAAACAAAGAGCATAAATATTTTCCCTACACTTTTTCTGTCATAGGCTTTTGGGATTGCATCATGTAGGGTTTACACACTCCTGAGACATTTTATTGTTTGACTAGAATTGAATCTTGGTAACAATATTTTATACACCATGTGAGTACATACATATATATAATATCATATATACAAAATAATATTTCAAATGAATATTCTAAACCAATAAATCTTTATTTATATATTATTTACAAAATATACCATAAATTTGCATTTTTAATATAAATATATTTAGTACATATATAAGCATTTAGTAGCCCATTAATCTCATATTGTAAAAAAAAATTGCTTAACATAAATGTTAATTAATGAGATGATCTAGCAATAAATCCGGTTATTTATTTTAGGATATCAATGAATTATAGATATTTATTGTCCTTAATTAATTTCAGATGAAATCAGAATATGATTTATAAGTTGTTTTAATCAAAAAATTAAATCAATGCAGCATTCTGCATTGAAACTACTCTGTTATTGTCAAAATCATTTTATTCATGTAATTATTCTAATATATTATTCATAAATTATTTATCAAAAACATTAACTGACAGCAATTATATAAATGTATGTTAATGATATAATGGTTTATTAAAGTTTATGATGTAGCTCCAAAATTGAGTTTTTAGAATAAATTGTCGTAATAAAATTGGAAAGTATTAGAAGTTGTTCACACTATTTTTAAAACTTTTTGGTGGAGAATTTAACATTCACTCATAGGTTTCACATGAATCCCATTTGTTTTTAGGTTATTATATCTATGAGATTTAAATAGGACTTTTGGATATGTGAGCACTATACATAGTTTTATATCAATTAAACTGATAATTTAAAAGTAAGTATGCTTTATTACTAAATATAATACCTTATTTTAAATATTTTCATATTAAAAATGTTTCATAAAATTAATATTTCAATTATATCATTTCCATGTAGTTTTTGCATAGATGAAACTAGTGACATTGCATTTGTATTTAACAGTGTACACTCATAGCACTTTACTACCTTAAAATATTTTATAACTCTGTTTCTTGTATCAGTTGTAGTTATGAAAAATGTGAATTATTATTTAACTAAAACAGTTCTAATGTTTAAAATATATTATAAAAAATATCCTAGCCTTTAATCTCAGTGACTGTAAAGTGATGTAACATACCAATGAACCAAATCAATCCGATAAAGGATAAACGGTATTTACAATATATGTATATATATATATTCTGTAATATTTAAACAGCATTAAACTGTTGCATATGCACTTTGGATTCTTTAACATTTTTAAGTTTTGTAAATTGATAGAAACATTAATGACGACTCGATGATTTTGAAAATTTTAGTGGAAAATAAAAGCAATAAACATTATTAAGTTGTGTGAGGGAAGACAGTGATATTTTTTTCAAAAAATAGATAAAAATACTTTTATTGGAACCTTCACAATGCGTTTTCTATGAAATAAAGCAGTTAAAAAAATAAAAATAATAAAATGTACTATTAAAAAAATCCACAGAATCTATCTAAATCATGATCAGCTCAAATGATAATATTACAATTATTAATAACTGCTACTATATAATCCTGTTGCCGAATATATGACCAATTCTGTTTTTTCTCTAATAGTGTTATTCTTTCTTGTAAAAGTACAGAAATTAAGAACAACTGACTTTTTAATAAGATATGTTTACAGATAGATAGATAGATAGATAGATAGATAGATAGATAGATAGATAGATAGATAGATAGATAGATAGATAGATAGATAGATAGATAGATAGATAGATAGATAGATAGATAGATAGATAGATAGATAGATAGATAGATAGATAGATAGATAGATAGATAGATAGATAGATAGATAGATAGATAGATAGATAGATAGATAGATAGATAGATAGATAGATAGATAGATAGATAGATAGATAGATAGATAGATAGATAGATAGATAGATAGATAGATAGATAGATAGATAGATAGATAGATAGATAGATAGATAGATAGATAGATAGATAGATAGATAGATAGATAGATAGATAGATAGATAGATAGATAGATAGATAGATAGATAGATAGATAGATAGATAGATAGATAGATAGATAGATAGATAGATAGATAGATAGATAGATAGATAGATAGATAGATAGATAGATAGATAGATAGATAGATAGATAGATAGATAGATAGATAGATAGATAGATAGATAGATAGATAGATAGATAGATAGATAGATAGATAGATAGATAGATAGATAGATAGATAGATAGATAGATAGATAGATAGATAGATAGATAGATAGATAGATAGATAGATAGATAGATAGATAGATAGATAGATAGATAGATAGATAGATAGATAGATAGATAGATAGATATTATATTTAAATTTTTTATATTCTATTTGTGACTACACAAACATCTATTATTTTCTGCATAAAATATCATTTAGTTCAAATCCCAGGAAAATATGATCAAATGATAATTCTGGGTCATCATTCAAAATAGTTTACTTTTAGTTGCTACCCCCTTTTAAAATATTCTGACATTTTTTTAAAATCATTATATATCGATTATAATTATCTATTTGTCTATAACATATATATAAACTAATTTTAACTGGTAAAGAGAAAAATGAATTGCTTTAGAAGAATAAACGGTAATTGAAAAATGTAATTTTTGTAGTACCAGAAAACACGTATCACTCTTCACATTAGGTCACATTGACGTATCTTTTCTCAAGAATGTTTTAGTTTCAACTAATTAACTCTTTTTTTTAAAAAAAAAAAGATCTACTTGCTAGTGTTGAATTTTTTTTCCATTGCTGATTTTTTATTACACTTTCTTTTAAAACTTATATGTTATATATATTGGTAATAACATGCAATAAAAATTAGTTTGATATTCATGAGGAAGTCTAATAATTATCTAAAACTAATAATTAATTCAATATTGACATGGTTTATAAATAAATATGTTTGAGCTATTGTAAAATTTGTCATATAGAAATGCTTCATAGAGCAGAACTATAAAAAGTGAGAAAATGTATTGTAGTATAAAATATAAATCTAAGATGTTTTAGTGAATAATTATTGAATAAAAAGTCACATTTCTAACATTACAAAAGATTAGTTTATTCATACAACTAGAACTTGTATTTCATGTTGTGAGAATTATAAGAATCAATTTCATGCTTATATTGATTTTATATATAAGGTGAAAATCCTTAAATATTCAATAGGAAAATGTTTACATTATTTTTGATAGATAAATATTGATTAAACATTATTACATGAAGGTCAATCTTCATTAGCAGCCAGTTCACATCCTGGGACTTTCTTTCAGCCTCCTCTATCAGCTTCTCTCTTTGGATTTCTGTTGGAGGGTCCCTAAACTACACAGGACTCTACCTTACCTTCATCAGCACCCTGACTTGTACTTCCTCTTGTTTTTCCCTCATCACTCCTGTCCTCTATGATTTCTCTTCCTGATCTTAATGTTATTCCCTTACACTTCAGTTTTAGAAAATGTTTTATCTAAATATTATAAACTATTCATGATGACTATCAAGTTTAAGACACTTTATTAAATTTATTTCTCATTTATCAAGATAAATAATAAATTTTAGCATAAATTGTGAATTGTTAGCTACAACATTATTATTAGTAATTATGTGATTAAAGAGCAATGGATTGCATCAGAAATACTTTTAATAATTTTACTATAAAAGATTTAAAATATTTCATTTGTCAATACTTTCAAAAAAAAAAAATCTGTCTATTTTTTATAAAGTACTTTCAAATACTTTTTAAATAAATGTAATTGAAAAACTTTTTATAAATATTGACACCCATAAACTCAAATGAATAAGAATATTAGAAAACAGCAAATAATTCCAGATGCATTTCTGCTAAACTCTCTTCATCAGTTGACCTAATGATGAAACACTTTCAAATGTCTTTATCATTGTTCATTAATTATCCGTTATATTTCATTACAACTTTAATGATTATATGTCATCTTTTGTAAAACTATATTAATGTTATTAATAAACTATTTATGAGATTAATAATTGTTATATTATTGTTAGTCATGATATAAACTTTAAATTCAGTTAAGTGCCAATATTATCGATTCTAATCTTGCGTGATATTAGTTTATCTTTTTTTAAATTCAAACTTTTTTAAAAATATTAACATTTTTAAGAAAGTAAATTAGAGTACTAGGAAAATGCACAAATGATTTACAAGATGCATTTCTGATGAACTTATCAGTTAGCCCAGATCATCAAGCTTTTTCAAATGTGTTCATCAACCTTTTTTATTTATTTATTATATTTAATTAAGTCTTCATCAAAAATTATATAGTTATTCTATAATCTTAATGATGGTTTATAATTTATCAAACAACTATACTAAAATATTAGCCAATGTATGGATTTCAAACTCACTTCAAATGAAATATAACTACTATTATAAATTCATATCATACAAGGATTTAGTTTATTTTTCTTTTATTTCAACCCATATATATATATATGAAAATCTTCTCCTAAATATTATTCTTCAACAAATAAAAAAAGACATCACAAAAAGGCTTTGTATTAATTTAGCTCTTAAATAGGTGCTAGGTTCTTTAGAATTATATAAATCTTTTTTAAACCACTACACTATCACATGATCACCACTTCTTATGTTTGCACAATCTGTTATCATAAAAGCAATTTTATCCATACAATAATATTACCCCCTAATGCAAAACATAGCAATCAATAAATGCTAGCAGATTAATCCATCAAAATCCCCAAATGCCTAATCATCAGATATCTCCAAACTGTTTTTTAGCTTATGGCTTTTATTAATGAGGGATTTTGAATCTGAGAGCATTGAACCTAGATACGTTTTTCTTGATGATTTTATATATCAGAGTAACTTTTTTATTGATTAGAGCTGACCATCACTTTAAGAGCTACATAGAAGACATATTTCAGTAATCATTTATATACTATGAGAATCAAACTCAGAGTCTATTGTTTTTACAGAAAAAAATTCTTGTAACTCAAAAAATTATTACCTTATGTCAACTTTTATTAAGATATGTACTTTTATAATGATATTTGTCAAATATATGAAGTGATGGTTGTTTACCGACATTGCAATTAAATTCAGTATGAATAATTTTATTACATTTAAACAAAGAGGAACAATCAATCTTCTTGAGGATAAATAATGGGCAATTTTGTCAAGTACCATATTACGATATGGGTCAATAATCTTATCCTTAATCTATTTCAACATAACTCTTTAACAATTTGAAATGTATGATTTTTTTTATGAAGACAATAAACTATGCTGTTATAATTTAAAATACTTTAACAATTACATAAAATCTTTTCATACACTATATCGTTTTCCATTTTTATAACAATATATTTTTTTATATTATTAGGCAGAGTTTTGTGTTGTTAACGACAATGGTAAAAAGATGGATCATGAACTGAAAAGCTAAATGTTCTTGGATCGAGTTCAATCTTTTACTTCTGTTGCTCCAACATCACATGACTTCGTCATTCAATTCTTTATTTAGTTACTTTTTTTTTCTTTTTCCATGTGTCATAGCATCGGCCGGGACGCGAACCCACAACCGTCTGCAACCAACCACTTGCTTGCATGGCGGTTGCGACACCTCTCGGCTAACAACGCAAGACTGTTTAGTTACCTTTGGTTAGATTAAAGAATTTGCACAAACTAGGTTAATAAAGATGTACTTATATAATGATTGATAATTTATTTATCCATGAGCAATTACTTTTTTATAATGTTTGCAAACGTAAATTACTTAATAACAAACAGTTTTTGTATTTATATATTGTTTTTTTTAACTGGACAAGTAATATATTTTTCAATTTATAAATATTTATACTTAATGTAAAGATAAAAGTTCCGGTTTTCTTTTGGTTTCCAGCAATAATCAATTGTGTTAAAACTTGTTTATTAAGTTTGCAAAATAAATATAAAAAAAATGTTTTTAAACATAAACTTAAAGTTAGGAAACTATCAAGTTTATTGGACTTAGGATTCTTAAGTTTTAAATATTGATTATTTCTAAAAGCAATATCTTAGACTCCTAAAATAGCCAAAAGTATAACTTAAGATCAAAATTTAAAAGCAAATAGTTTATAATAAAAATCAATTTTACACATTTGCAAGTCGATAAAAAACAACAACATATATTTAAAAACTATATTGTTAAAATATATATTCATTATTGCTTTTAAACTTTAATCACAAATTATAATTATAGTATTTGATTAGTTGTCTATTTATTTCTCTTTTTAAAAACATATAAGTATATAGGTTAGTTTAAATAATTATTTTTATCAATTATAAATTTATATAATACATATTGAAATTATTTTACATCTAATTGCTTAATTAAGAATTAATTAAGTAGAACGTATTAATAAATTATGTATTATCAAACAAGTATTTTTTTATTCTATTATATACATTAAGTTAAGCATATTTTATTTTCTAACATTCTCATTCTAACCATTCTTCGCATTTGTATGTTTAATATCTTATTTTAGTATTAAAACAACGGCTGGAGGAAAGGTTACTAGCGCCCTTATGCATAACAGTAATTGACGCCCCTCCCTTTAAAAAAAGGAATTCTACGTGATTTTATTTACATTTTAATATTTTATTAAAGATAATATATAATTACACATTTACTTTCCGAGCTTTTACGGAGCTGAATTTAGATACAATATCACCAACATTTAGAATACTGCATATGTCATTCTCTACAACTATCATTGACAAATTTACTGACCGATCTGTCGAACATAAGTAATTTTTTGCTTCGAAAGTGATCTCTCTTCACTAACTACACTTGTAAAATGAGTTAATAAAATTCTTATTGATATGCCTAAATTTGAGAAAGAAACGGTCAAATCATTTTCATGAATGTAACATGCAACATCAAGTAGATCATTGAATTGAGATAATTTACTTGAAAATAAGTTTTTCATACAATTTCTCTCCATTTATGTCTTTATTATTGTCATTGTCACACAAATAAATTTATAGGTTGAAACATTATTTTTTTAAGTTTTTCTAATTCAGCTTCACCAAGTTTATTTATAGTTGACAAAATTTCAAACTGTTTGTTGCATAAATCTCTTATCAAGAGATGCAATTGTCATATCCAATATTGTGAAAAAGAAGTTTACTCAGAATTTATCTTCAGGTGTTTGGGATCCTATATCTCAGTGTTCATAATAATATTTTCCCTCTATTACTAGCCACATTATTACTTTTGAAGTGTGGCTCTTCTTCTACATCTTCACATAGATTTTCAATTGTTTGAAATAAGGAATTGTAAAAAAAAAAAAACATTTGTATGGTAATTACTAAAAAACATGTTTTAGATTTTTAATGGCTATCAAAACATGTGAAATATTTGTTTGAGGATTTTACATTTGACTAACAGGATTTATAAAATGTAGTATGTCATACCATAAAACAAGAAAACATAGAAACTGATAATCTTTTAATTTTGTATTTAATATCTGAGTTTTCAAGTTTGTTTTCTTGATCAAAATTGTCATAAGAAAATTTCAAACAATGCATTATATATTTCTCCTGCTTGATGTCTTAGTGACTGAAGAGCATTTATGTGACTTTCACATCTTGTATCCAAAAATGGTTTTAAAAGTAATAAGGTAATGTGAATTTTTAAGTTAGTCCAATGCTTAATACATAACACAAAAAATTATAAATTGATTTTATGGTTCCAAAAAAAGTTATGTTTTTTTAATTAATTTTGCAGCTTCATTATCTACTACATTGAAACAAGAGCTGCACATGGTGCAAAAAAAGCTCTGGGATTTTGATTTAAAATTACTTTTTGCAGGCCACTTTTCTTTCCTTTCATATTAGCCCCATTATGCTATCCTTCGCCTCTTATATTTTGTATATCTAAATTCCAATTTTGCAGTTTGTTAATTATTGCATTATGTAAATTTTTATCTATGGAATTCTCAATTGCCAAAAATCCCCAAAAATGCTCTTCAATAGATACTTTTTCATTGCAGTAGACATATATAATGACAACTGTCATTTGTTCAGTGTGACTTTTATCTGGAGTACAATCTAATATAATGGAAATTTACTTAACCAATCTAATAGATGACAAAATTTATCAGTGATAGCATTATTCAGAAATTGAATAATTTCATTTTGTATATATTTTGTCAAGTAATTGCTTTTATATTTGAATTTTATTGTTGTATTTATATAAGGCTCCATAACCAAATCAAATTTAGTAAACAATTCAATTAATTTCAAATAACTACCATCATTTTTTTCACATAGTTTATGTGAAGTACCAAATAGATGTAACATTGTGAAGCAAGATATTTTATTATTTCAGTTATTTTTACACACCCATTGGCCAATACTTTTTTTCTAATTCCACAAGTTTTGATTTTCTGCATCAATGGTCTTAATTTCTGTCAGTTGGATTTTTAAATCATACCACATTTTTATACACGTTGTGTGAACGAGACTTTTTTCATGTATGTAAAGTAAATTTCTCCAATTGATTGTAACAAGGTGGTACAAAATTTGATGTAGCGTCTTTATGATTCATTGGACAAAATAATTTACAAGAAAATCAGAAAGTACTATTTTTGAATGCAAGTAAATTACCATGACCTATATAAGTGACCATTTTCCTTTTTTTTATAATAGACATTACTAAACTTTCTTAAGAATTCTGGGGAGAGAATATGTCTTTTTTTTGAATAGGTCAACATTCAACCAAAGTAATAATTTAGGCTAATTTTCTACACCTTCCAGTTCATCAAATGAAAAGTTTTGTTGTTCTTCATTGAAATTATTATTTAGTTGTTCTTCATTGGAATTATTATGTGGTTGTTCTTCATTGAAATTTTTCATTTGTCTGTTCTTAATCAGTATTTTAATTGAGCTGTTTTACATTAAAACCTTGAGTTGGTTGTTTCTTTTCCAAAATCTCATTTTCAACAACAGATAAACTTTGTCCATGTTCATTGTATGAATCCTTTTCATTTGAAGGTTTAGATTTTTTTTATAAAATCATTTATCTTTTTCTATTTTGAAACTGGACATTTTCTTTTTCCCCTCCTTATTATTATATCTAATGAAGAAGAGGGAAATTAATCATTTATTAAAATATTATATTTAATTTTTATATCAATTTATTTATTCTAATATAATCACTGATTAATGTAAATATGGGTATCAAATGGTATTAATTTAAATAATATATATATATTGTAACGGTATACAATATGCTGTTACATTAATTTAAAATTAAAATAAAAACTTCAATTTGTAAATAAAAATAAATTTATTAAAAACTAAAAGCTAAAATTAAAAAGCGTTGTTTAACATATATATATTCGCATAGTATTTTTTCGTTTTAAAATAAATAAAAAAAGTATTTGAATGTACTTTTTTATAAATAAAACAAAAAGTAAAGATAAAATTTTTATAAAGTAACATAAATAAAAATGGAAACAGATATTAATTAATTCCTGTATTCTCAAAATGGAAATGATTCTTCTTTTAATTAAATGAAAAGCAAACTAGCCCTTGGGCTCATATATATTTTTAAAAAAAGTCAGGCTCTAAGATTAGTGATGTCTTGCTTGTTGGATCCAAAAATTTTGCTGATAAGAGGTTAATAAAAATATAAAAGGCAAAATAATTATTGTTGTAGGGCTGACTATTATTCTACAAGCAGACTATTAATCTATCTATAAACTGTAGCTGTATTGCAGGCTCCATGATGTAGGAGCCTGCAGTAGATTTAAATTCTGGACAACCAGATGATGCCTCCAGAAGATGGTTCTTGACCAACTGAATGGCGAGTAGTGGCTCCATTTCAAAGAACAAACAGTCAACAAGAGTCATCATGAAAATGGACAAACAGACTCCAGGCAATCTACCATGGAAAGTATGAACTTATGTCATTATAGACTGTTTCAATATATCTTATATAAGCAAAATAAGTTAAACTTACCTTTAAAGGAACTTATCTGACTTAAAGAAAATTTCTAAATTAATTTTATGTATAAACTAGCCAAATGAATAATCATTTCCATTTTTCTTTCTTTAATAATTTTGTATTAATTAAATCATTTGTATGTCTTTAAATTTAAGTTGGGGGTGAACAGCTATATAGATTCATTAAGTTTATATTAGTTTAAGGGAGGTTAATCTTGGGTTAGTTGTTTCACAGTTAAATTGGGTTAATGGATTGGATATATTGGTGTAATTAGTAGATGTAGTATGAAGATCCACTATGTGCAGGATCATCTTTACACCACACTTGGGAAAAGTAATCCCACTCTTATTGACCATCAGAAGCAAACATATTCCCTGCTCTTTGGATCACCCCTTTAGCCTATGGAATGGGATGGTAAGTCAGAAGAAAGGACATAATCCCTTCCTATGGAGTTTTCTGTTTATTTATTTTATTGTTCTTCTTGCCAGACAGATGTAATATTCCTGTACTGGATAAGAGACAATTTCTTATGTATTTGTGATAGTAGGGTTCTGTGTCATTGTATTCATGCTGCATTGAATACATCAATATATCAGATAGATTGACATTGATTTGACTGTGAACTTTTGTCCTAGGGTTAAATAAGGGCTATAGGATATTTTCTTTATTGAACAAATTCGTATAATGTATCTATACTCAACATTATAAAGAAATTCTTATTAAAATACATCTGTGTGAATTGTTTAAAATAATAATTTAAATTTAAAAATTAATATTAAAATATAAACTAGATAAATTTTATTCCTCAATTTTAAATATTTATATTTGCATCAATAAATCCTTTTTTGTGTGAGTTTTCTGGCAGTAGCTTATTTATTAATTTTATTGAAATATCTTTATTAGAACAATTATATTGATTGGGGTATATTTGAAGTTTAAATCTTCCCATATCTGCTGTACAGGGCACCACCAGGATACTGGAACCTGGAAAATTTATTTAGTAGGCAGATACATACTGTTAAGATCTGATTTTTACATATATATTTTATTATGACCATCAGCCCATGCCATTAGTTCATGGAGATGTAGAGATTTAATATAACTTCTCAAAAAAAAATTTAATAAAGACATTTCAATAAAATAAATAAATAAGCTACTGCTAGAAATAACACACACAAAAGGATTTATTGATGCATATATAAATATTTACAGTTGAGGAATAAAATATATCTTGTTTATATTTTAATAATAATTTTTAAATTTAAATTATTATTTTAAACAATCTGCACAGATGGATTTTAATAAGAGGTTGTTTATAATGTTGAGTATAGATACACTATACGAATTCACTCGGAAAAAAATCTTATAGCCCTTATTTAACCCTAGGCCAAAAGTTCACAGTCAAACCAACACCAATCTATCTGATATATTGATGTATTCAATGTTGCATAAATATGATGGCACAGTACCATACTATCACGAATACACATCTGAACAGCAGGGTTATATAGAAGAAATTGTCTCTTGTCCAGTACAGGAATGTTACATCTGTCTGGCGAGAACAATAAAATAAATAAACAGAAAACTCCATAACAAGGGATAGTGGTCCTTGTTTGCTGACTTACCATCCCATTCCATTGACTAAAGGGGTGATCCAAGGAGCAGTCAATATGTCTGTTTCTGATGGCCAATAAGAGTGGATTACTTTTCCCGAGTGTGACATAAAGATGATCCTGCATGTAGCGGATCTTCATACTACATTTACTAATTACACCAATATATCCAATCCATTAATCCAATTTAACTGTGAAACAACTAACCCAAGATTAACTCTCCCTTAAACTAATATAAACTTAATTAATCTATATAGGTGTTCACATCCAATCTAAATTTAAATACATTTAAATGATTTAATTAATATGAAATTATTAAAGAAAGAAAAATGGAAATGATTATTAATTTAGCAATTTTACACATAAAATTAATTTAGAAATTTTATTTAAGTCAGATAAGTTCCTTTAAAGTTAAATTTAACTTTTTTGATTATAGAAGATATATTAAAACAGTCTATAATGACAAAAGTTCATACTTTCCATGGTAGATTGCTTGGAATCTGTCCATTTTCTTGATCACTCTTGTTTCCTGTTTATCCTTTGAAATGGAGCTGCTACTCACCATTCAATTGGTCAAGAACCATCTTCTAGAGGCATCAGCTGGTTGTCTGGAAATTTATAGATAGATTAATAGTCCACTTGTAGAATAATAGTCAGCCCACAACAACAATTATTTTGCCTTTTATACTTTTATTAACATCTTATCAGCAAAATTTTTGGATCCAACAAGCAAGATGTCACTAATCCTAGAGTCTCTTTTTTGGTCCATAAACTGTGGCTTTGTGCTTCCATTGGACATCTTTAGTTTTTTTTCTATCTGACTTTTGTTTAAATATATATGAGCCCCAAGGGCTAGTTTGCTTTTCGTTTATTTAAAAGAACAATCATTTCAATTTTGAGATTACAGGAATTAATTAATACCTGTTTCCATTTTTAATTATATTCCTTTAAAAAAATATATTATCTTTATTTTTTGTTTTATTTATAAAAACGTACGTTCAAATACTTTTTTTTTTATTTTAAAAAGAAAAAATACATTTAAAGTTTTCCATATATGCAAATATATATACATTAAACAACTCTTTTTAATTTTATCTTTTATTTTTTAATAAATTTATTTTTATTTACGAACTTAAGTTATTTTAATTTTAAATTAGCTATGTAATGGTATACAATATATATATATATATATATATATATCTGTGATAGAAGTTTGTATTTAATACTTAGCTATGTTATTAAAAGTTTATTAGGATAAGTTTTTTATTCTTATAGTACATGCTCTATCAATTTAGTACTTCTTTATCTACAAAAAGGATTCATATGTTATAGAGATTAAAAGTTGCAGCATACAAAAAACAACCATTTGACATTTGAGCTTCTAGATTTCCTACCTAATCCTAATAATATTGACAATATTAACCAATTCAGTGATTACAAAAATGAATAATAAATTTTGTGAAAGAAACCACTATATAGAACCATATTGTTTTAACTATGAAACTTATTTTTACATGCACAAGAATGTTCATTTTACAACTCATATTTTGGTAATATTATTGGGTACTTCTATGTTGTACTCCGTTGATATATATTGTAACTAACAAAATGATGAAGAGCATAACATATAACAATTTAGCTGTCAAAATGTTTGCTTAACTTATGTTATATCAATAAAAACTATACTGAGAATCTTTACTGTAAGCAGAACAATTAAATATATAAGAAAACAATGTAAATGTGTATAAATAAATCTCTAGTTTTTATTTTGTCGTATGATTATGTGATTCAGGTGATTAGAAGTTAATTAATATTATCAATATATATAAAAGAAAGTTAATATACTATAAAATAAAGTTTTTAATAATCTTGCAATAAGAGAGTAATTTGAAAAATCATAGTACTGCATTATTTAATTAATTTTTAAAATGCTGGCTTGTAAGAATAATGAATGAGAATACAATTATTTTGTTCGTTATTGATTAATTATTTTTTTAAAAAAATATATATGGCATAGACCAGATTCAATTTATATTTTATGTTATCTATTTTTATATAACGCTGACAGCTAAATCAAGATAAAAATATTTTCTTTTACAATTTTCAAGTTAGCAGTTTGCTTTTAGCAAAAAGAATATATGATCAAAATTTAATAAACCTTTTGTGGGATTCCTGGAGATAAACTTTTTTGTGATTATACAATCCAGATTTGTTTATTAATGAATTCTAGTATCTCTATAGCTAACTTATAAATGATTGTCTGTTATTTGTTTATTATCCTTTATGACAAAATATTTTAATAAAATCCATAAGCAAAACCATTAAGATGTATGATTAGTATTTTATTATCAACTTTTATTTCTGAAGTTTGCCAAGAAATTATTACAATTTTTCCATTTTAGAAGCTTGAAGATTTATGAGCAAACATCATTAGAATTTTATAAAGTTAGAATAAGTATGTATTTATATATGTCAGTATAAATGAATGTGCTGGTTTGAATATGTACTTGTCAGAAACTTAACGATTGTGGATCTTTTTATTTTGTTCAAGGATGTCAGTAAGTTTGGTTAAAAATGTACAAATCAATGCATTTGACAAGTAATAAATATTAAATTTTATTATCCAGATTCATTAAGCAAGGGAATGGGTTACTAAGAAAAGTTGGGATTCCAAAGAAAGCTTAGTTTATAAGCAAGAATACAATGTGACAATAACTCTATATCTGAATTGCAACCATAGTTGGAATAAAAAGATGATTAAATGACTTGGGAAGAAAGTATATAATATTATACAAGATACCTTCTGATTTGTGAAATCAAAAGAAATAAATGAACAATTTGTATTCTGAACAAGTAAATTATTTTAAAGTCACAACTATGGTAAAAACAATAAAATTGTAATTTAATATAAATAAAAGATATAGTAATAAAATAGGTTATATATATATATATATATGTCAAAGTGTTGACTGGGAAGTGAACCCGGGCCAGCTGCTTTGAATGCAGCTATGCTAAATGCTAGGCCACCAACGCTTGATAAAATCGGTTATTTAATTTAATTGAATATATCAAAATGCAATTAATTTAGATTTATGTATTAATCTATATATTGCACATAAAACGCACATACGTGAAGCTATATTATGAATTAATAGTTACTTAGCATTTTCGGGAGCTTCTTGTTCCCATATTCATAGCTTGTACTAATGATTGGTGTAGATATATTTTTAATAAAGATATAAGAAAATGTATGCAAATAGCCTAGATGGCCTGTTTTTTCAAAATAGAAAAGCAGGCTTCTTTTCTATTGAAGGTGTTGGGGTCATCTGCAATGATTCATGCTTGCTTAATCTTGTGCTTGGCGGCATTGTGCTCAATGCACACCATTTCAGCCATAGAGGTTTGCACATGTGACCTGTGTATTTTTGATGTTCAAAAAATATAGAGCTGCCCTCAGATTTTATTCAAGCCCTGATGTGTAAGTATTGGTGTTATGATACTCTGGTGGCTATTGTAGCATGTGTTTCCCCATAATATGGAACACTGCAGCTCTTTTGGGGTCATGTTATTCTCATTCAAAAGAAATAAAGAGTGTTCATACAGATAATTAAATAATGTGTGTTTTTATAGTAGTAGTGATAAATAAAATAGAAAATCATATAACATTAAAATAATATTAGAATAATATTAGAATAACAAGCTTATACTATAATTCTCTGATGACAATGGATATAATTCTCTCAAATTATATTTCTAACTTCACCAGTGAGCAAACGTTGGAAGCATGGTATAATTACTATGACATATTTTAATACAATACTTATATAAAATTAAATGATTGAAATATAATTGATAATTTTAATGTCAAAAATCTAAAAAGAACTATTATAAAAACAATCAAAAAAGAAAGTGGGAGTAGAAGTATCTAAATTAAGATGTATTACAGTTAAATTATATTTTATCTTTAATAGTAACTATTGAATTTTATCATGATTTTTTATATTGTAGCAAAAAAACATGATCATATAACTTTTACATTTATGAAGTGAATACAATAAAAATATATTAACAAAATAGGAAAAAACTCTTTGCATTAAAAAAGAAATCAATATTGTTTTAGTATCTAATATGCAAACATTTACTTATAGTCTTATCCTATTCCAAATCTGATTATATAATGTCAGAGAATAATTTGTAGTTAGAATTTTTTTATTGACTTAAAGTTATTTAAAATTGTATTTGGATACCTTTGTGGGTTTTGGTCATATATAATGTGCATTTAGTATACTAGGGAGTAACAAAATGAAAAAAAAAATAAGATAAATAATAGAAAACTCTGAATTTAACTACCAAGCCAGTGTTATGTTTAAAGACTCTTTTGTACAGAATATATGTTTCTCTCTTAATGGATATTAACTCAATCTCACTATTACTTACTATCATTTCTGAGTCAAAACTATATTTTAACTAATATGAAATATGTATCTCAAGACTGTAATATAGTTTCTAGATTTAATGCAATAATAGATCACCAAAGATTTATTTGTAAGATATTTTTAATGCTAAGCCATGTAACTTAAACTTATTTTTAAATTAATCAAATAATTTTAATATATTTAATATACAACATAAACAAAATTAATAAGAAAATAATATATTTTACTATTAATAGCTTCATAGAATGAAAAAGCAAAAAAGAAGCATTTCATTATTTTTCAAATAATATAAAACATCAAATTAGAACTGGAAGTAAAATGAAAATTAAAAAAAAAAGATATAAACACTAAAAACAGCTATAATATTATATAATATAAACAGAAATCCTGAAAATAAAACCACATTAAAAATAAAAAGAAAACAAAGCAACTCATACTACATATAATAACATCAAATAAAATGCTAAGACTTATTCTAGGCAAATAGATAAATCAAATATAACATCTATAAATAATAAAAATGCTCTAGAAAAAGTAAATGAAAAAAAAAAGTTTTTTTGACAAAGAAGTATGCACAAAAAAACTAAAGAATATATTCAATGACGGGAGAAATACAATAATGGTAATTATTTTTTAGGTGAAAAATAAGATAGAAGTAATTACAGATCTATTGATCTTTTATATATTCTGTGTAGGATACCTATTCAAATTGTAACAAATTATCTACTTAAAAGGTTTTACTTAAACCAATTAAATAAATAAGCTGAGAATATATCTAGTTTTAATAAATCTTAAGAAAATTATAGATAGGGATATTAAATATAATTTTTTTTCTATTAAATTTTAAAAAAATTGAAAAACGATAAAGATTTCTATTGTGGTTCAAATTTTAGTACAGCTTCTTAGTCTTTATTTGAAAATAATAACTAATGGTGAGTTTTAATCAATATCTGAAAGATTTTTAAGATGTTATAAAAATATTTAAAATATTGATAAAAACTCAACTTTAGTTATTATGTTAAAAGAAAAACTAAATAGATTAAGATTGGTATAGATATATGGCAGAGAAATTCATCTTAACAAAAATTTTTGCATCAGTTTTGAAGTAACAAAGCTGTGATTAAATTGCATTCAAAAAAGTAAAAACAAGTAGTTTTCAAGTCAATGGATTTTTTGAGGTTTTTATATTTATAATTGCTTCAGAGATGTAAAACACATTGAAAAATCTGTCAAATGAAAGCTAAATGCATGGCTGACATATTTAAAATAAAAAAATATTTATTCCAATCTCACCTTTGAGTACTAAATAGATGCTAAGATGTAGTTCTCATTAAGCATCTTATCCACAGACTACTCTCTGATTTAAAGCCTGCATTAGTGAATCCAAATCAATTTGTTTGCACATTTGAACTAATGAAGGGTTACCATCAAAATCTAGTATGGAGATATGAATAAGATAGCACTGCATAGGAATTCAATAAGCATTGAACCTAACATCTATTTACTATGAAACTAAAAATGGATGCTAGATATTGAGTGGAATAAACTGCTTTTGTAAAGCAGTTGAGGTTATAAAATGATTTTTTTTAATTTGTATTTAAAACAAAAAAATGTTTAATGGTTTTTTAAATAAAGTAAAATAAAGATTAATAGTTTGATAAATAATAAGATAAATTATTAATATATGTAGTAAAACAAAGATTGATTTTCATGGTAGAATTAATTAAATGGGTCATTATTGGCAATCATAAATAAACATTAAAATGAAATATTTTTATCTATTTGATAAAAAAGATAATTAATATATTCTTGCCTTTGATTCTGAGATTTGGGCACTCAATCAATAAAAATGGATAAACTCTTATATAAAGATATGTATATTAAATTTAACCAGTAGTGACTGAAAATGATTTAATGTACCCTAAAAAACATTCATATGTGGACAGACAAAATGAAAAAAAGTTTTAGGAATGGTATAATAATAGCCAAAAGTTCTAAAATAAACCCATAAGGCACACATAGTGTTGTGACCCAATATTATTAGAACATTGTGATGAAACTTAGTATACATATTCTGTAAATATTTATTTAAACACTAAACATCACATGATCACCATTTCTTATGCTGGCTCATAACTGTTATTAAAAGAGGCAAAACTCTCCATACAGTAGTGCCACTCAGTGCTAAGATCTATGTGCAGTGCTCTCAGATCCAAGGCTTCTCATTGATGAAAGTCACAAGCTAGAAACTAGTGTGGTAATATTGGATGAGTAGTTGCTAGAAAGGAATTTTATGAACAAGGCTTCTGGAATTCATTGATTACTCTATCTTGTACTGGGTGGCATTATTGTATGGAGAGTTTTGCCTGTTTTAAATATTTATGTAACCATCTATTTACTTATTTATTTATTTATTAAATATCTATTCAAATGTCTCTTGATTAAGTTTTTTCATATATCAGTACCTAAATAAAATATAAAAATTTGGAGACAATAAATATTGTATGGTGATATGTATTAATTATTAAAGCCCACAATTTTTAGGTTTTATAATATATTGTTAGAGATTGTAACAAAACATATTTATTTAGTTTGCATTATTCCAAATAATGATTTCTTGTTGTTAACACATAAATATTAAAATTAGTGTTTTAATCAATTATAACAACTTGGTTAGAAAATCCAACTGTGAAGAGTTACAAAATTCAACATTTTTCCCTACTTAAATTTTGAGTTTAAGTTAATCTATTTAAAATATTCAGTCTGGCATTTTCACTATGCATGAAGTCTTATACTGTTTTTGAAGAAGTACTTATTTTTGTGCCCTGCATTGTTTAGCAGCAGCAGAGTGGCAGACTCAGAAGTACTTTAGAGTTTGAACTTCTTATGATCTCTTGAGTAATAAAGCTATTCATTTAAAAAAAATCTGAATATAATTGGGAAAGGGAATATCTATTGATTAATATCTAAGATATTAAAAACATCGCCAGTTTAAACTTAATTTACTGTCATTTATTTATATGTTATACTATTTGCATCATCTAACATTAAATATTGAATGTTTTTAGAAAAAAAATTAAATAATTATTTAAATTTTCCAATTATATTCAACTGTTAGTAATAGTGACAGGTTACACAAGGTGTGGTTTTATCTCCCTCTCTTCTTGAGGTGTCTTTGGCGTGACTAATGACAGTACTAGCATAGGTATTTAACCTGGAATATTTCATTCTTGAATGTTGAATTTTAAGGTAACATTCTAACCAACTGAGCCATTCCGCCAAAGTCACATTTGATTAGAACATTTCCTTAAAATTTAATATTTATAAATCAGAAGGTCCATTTTTAATTTCCATGCTAGAACAGTCATTGGTCAGGCTAGCAACACTTGAAGAAGAGAGAAGAAGAATACTAGTCAAAACGTTAATATAAATAACCTGTTTGTTATTACTAACAGTTGAATGTAATTGGAAAAATTAAATAGTTTCAATTATTTTAAAGGCATTCAATATTGAATGTTAGATGATAAGAATAATCCAACATCTAAGTACAACTAAATACCATTATCACAAACTATCAGGCAAATACTAATCTATTATAACATTACAATCAAACATTTTCTGTTTTATTATATTTATACTGTGATGTGAATTTTTATCAATACTAATTTTATGCCAATACAGACCTGTTTGACTTTTGTTGGAAAAATTAATACCAATAATCTTAAAGCTTGGAAACATATAAGTATATAAAAGTCATATGAAATTTGATATTAATATTTCTAGCCAATCAGCACAAGAATCCTAAAGTTGAAATAAAACTAACGATTTTAAAACATATGTAATATAGAGGGTATATGAGCACAGACTTTCACACAACCCACCACTCTCCACTCTATCTAATAACACTGATACACATAAACACATATATGTTGAAAAGATAAATAATCACCAATATACGTATTTCATGCTAAAACAGCAATCATCAGTTGGTCCAGATTATCATCTCTACACATAAATACTATAAGTGCTCAGATATGTATTAAGATAGACAATCCTCATACTTTAATGGACAGGTTTCAGTCTATTTCACACTCCAACCCTTCAACCGTCCATCCAATTGAAAATCTGATGATGGAATGCTCAAAGACACTGATCTGGTGTCACATTTACATAACAATGCAAGAAAATTAACTTGTGTTTAAAATCTTCGAATTTTTTTACATTTTCGTGTTATTAACCTGAATAGCGTAAAGAAATAAAAGGTACACTGATAAATGTATTAATGCATTATTTCCAGCGCTTAATTCTAAGTTCTTGGTAGTAAAAGAAAATTTTAAAAACTTATCTGGGAATGTCCATTAATTATTAGAGTGCTATACTATCTAGTATCTATTAATTACTTAGGCTTACAGTAAATGGCGGTATAGTAAAATTGAAGAGAAGTGCTTTTGGAAATTAAAATATGATTTATTCGTATACTTTTTAATTAATATGTTCGTAAAAATAAAATCGCTAAGCAACATGCCTCCCCATAAAAAAGGTAAATATTTCTGTCAAAATAAATTAATAAAGTTTTATTATTATATAATTTTTTTTAATAAATTATTCGTCTTAGTAAAGTATATCAAAATAAATTAGAAAATATATTTTTTGCCAGAGAAAATATTTGTTTCAATTTTTTTTAACATAATTATACATTTTTTGATTAAATTTAAAAAACAAAAATTAAAAAAAATGATTGTATAATAATTAAAGTGCACAATATATATATATTAAAAATATAGATTATGTTAATTTATTGATTTCTATTTATTTATTTTCATTTTAAAGAATAGGATATGAACAAGATATTGATCTTCACATTCATTTTTAACAATATTGCTACTGCATTTAATAAAATATTTAAATTATCACTAAAACTTTTAACTATGTGCTTATTAATAAACAGTTTATATATTATATTTACATATAAGATTTTTTTTAATAATAATATATTTAAAACATTTAATCTTTAATTATCCCTGGTTTTCAATGTAGAAACTATTTTAAATATGTGGCATAGTTTGAATCTGTGACAACACGTATAACAATAAAAGTATAATAATTGCCTATCTTTTTTTATATGCGAGTTTTGATTTATGATGTTTTTTTGAAAACCAGTAATCCTTGATATTTGGTGTATTTGGGATATATATAAAACAGTAGTTTTAAAGTATAAAACATAATTAAGTATAGCAAAGATAATACCTTAAAGTTAATGTATATGTGTACCTATGTTTATATTGTATATGTATTAATACACCTATAGATATGTGTAGTTATTATTAATATATATATATGAGTTATTTATATATTAGTGATTTAAAAAGTAAATGATGTTTTTAAGCATTTTTATTACAAAGCTGGATCTCAAAAAAACATTAAAGCAATAATTGAAATAGGGGGAAAGTTCTTAATTGTTTTTATATATTGTATTTTTTTAAAAATCATATCAAGGCATTCAGTACAAAAAAGAAATTAATCCTTGATAAAATATTTTGTGTGTCAAAGATATTCTAAAAAAATATATTATTGATTATTCCCATTGAAATGATATGACAGAGAATCAAATACATTGGAGAGTTACAATTAGATATGGTGTTGAATTATTTCAGAAAGAAATGTTTTCTGTAAAAATTAAAAGATAGCAATGCAAAGTATGTAAACAAAAAAAAATGGATTGAGGTTGTTTTATATATGAAAATTTTTGTGTTTATAGATTGATAGTATAGAGATCACAAAGTCCATTTGTAAAATAATTTTTGTATCTATGTTTTTTCTTGGAGTTTAGATGGTCATGTGATTTTGTTGATGCTGCTGTTTATGATATAAATTTTTAAATAAATTAATATTTGAATGTTTTATTATGGTTTCATAGAAAATATTGGATCAAATACTGAAACAGTTTATATGTGATACTAACATCAGTTTTAATTAAGAAATAATTCCCCCCAAAAATACCTGTAACTTACCTATTTTGGATTGCAATTATTTCCCCCCAAAATGTAATGATAATGAAGTGTAGAAGTTCAAATTTTCTTTTTCTTTTTAAGTCTTTACTCCATAATAGATTTCAATAAATTTGACTTGGTTTATTAAAAACTGACATTTAAAAACAAAAAATGTTCTAAAAGTTATATTTGGATTTTTCAAATATTAATAAAAAAAATAATAATTAGATCTTCATCGAATTACATAATGATAATAATGGCTTTTTTTTTTTTTTACTTTTTGGTTAACTATACTAAAATCAAGAAAAAAATAAATTAACAAAATCTTTGTTGTTTAAAGTTTGATTTTAAAATCTGAATGAATAATTATAAAATAACTACATATCTACTAAATAATGTTTTAAAATTAAAAATTGTTATATAAATACCACATTATCTTCAAATATTGGTACAGTAAAATTTTGGTAGCCCATAAATGTACATTTCCAGTTGTGATTTTTTTTTTTTAGAATATTGAAGCTATTTTTTTAAATATTTTTTAAAAATAAAAGATATTTCAAAAAAATATAAATGTAAACATGAAAGGATTTATTTTTTGTTGATTATTGTGGAAATTTTAGTAAAATTAATTATAAATAGTTAAATTAAGTTCAGACAGCTGTTGTTTTATTGCAGTTTGATTAGAATAATGAGGAAAGAGTATCCAAATTTGGTTTGCATCCTCAATATCAAAGAATGAACCAATCAGAAATCAAATAAATGGGATAAACATTGGCATTTTTTAAAAGTTTTCTCTGTGAGATATTAATAACTTTAAACTTTTCAAACTAATGACTAAGTATTTGTGTTAATTCATATTTTTATCAACAAATTTAATCTAATTAGAAAAAGTACTGTTAAAAATGACTGAAAGAGTATAATTTCAAAAAAAACTGTATTTTGTGCCATCACAGTACATGTTAAAATTGTGACTGTTTTTAAGATTATTAATTATTACTTGCTTAGTGAGTAATTTTTCTATCCAGCCATATCTACTTATCCCTCAGCCCCTCTGACATATATCTAACAATCAAATAATGGTAGCTATCCAATTGATAAAAATTAGTAATAATATAATTGAAAGAACTTTTGTAAATCTGCAACTGTATCATTATTATTACAATATACAAATGTTGCAATATTCTTATTGTTACATATAATGTCATTTCATTGATATTTGTATGTTTTTTGTATATAGCTTAAAATTCTTATAATATTTTATAATGTACTTTTTTCAAAGTCAAATATGGAAATGTAATACATTCAATTCCCCTCTGAAATCTCTATGTATATATTAATACGAAAGAACAGCTTTTTAATAAATAACACAATGTTTAAACAATAAAAGTTATATTGTAACAATAACTGAAGTTTGTCTTACATATAAACACACAATGTGTATATATTATGAAACAAATGAATAGGAAGTAATTGAAACTTTCAATGGGTTATATAACGTAAACATATATATATATATATGTGTGTGTGTGTATGTGTGTGTAACCAATAGATCAAATTCACTTCCTCGTTTAAAATTATATAAATAAACTAAGCATAAATATCAACAAATGCTAAAGGACAGGTTGTACCATCTGTCTTTTGAGAATTTGTTTCCATTATATAACTCATTGGAAGTTTCATGTGCTTTTTGTTCAGTTATATTAAATCTTAGTTATTTATTATTTAAATATTATATATATGTGTGTCTTTTTTAATATAAAACAAAATAATAAACAAAATATTGGAATTCTACAGTTTTCAATATATCAATAAATAAATGAGAGTTATAGTCAACTTATGTCATGACTGACATCTGGAGAAGCAATTTGCAGGCAGAATTTTTTTTAAATTCCATTATTATGATAAAATATTAATAATATTTATAACTCTTTCAGCATTCATGTATCAAATATGAAATTTTATTATTAATATTTAGCATAATTTCAGGCAAACAGATGTCAATCATGCTGCAGTCTGCATACAACTTTTATTTATCTATTGATTTATATATTGACAATCATAGAATTAATTCTAGTGTGTTTTTTTTTTTTTTTAAAAAAGCATTTTTATGTACTCTATGTTGGTAATAGCTATGTTTATCTAATTTTGAAATTAAATTGATTCGATAGATGGCTATGTACACAATATCTGTGACCTATTTTTTTTTATTAGGCATGGTGATATCTTCATTTATACAAAATATCATGACTATATATATATATAAAACAAATCTAATTAAATAAATTCTTGATTGATTTTTATGTAGGAAATGGGTTCTTTATGAATCGACTGTAAAGTGATTCATCAGTTATAAAGCTAAATTATATATGTTTCTTAAAGAATATAACAGAAGGTAGTAATGTTTTATCAGATAGCAATAGCTTTCAGTATGAATTCAAATAATGTAATTTTAAGACTGTAAATGTTTTCTCAGTTTTGCAGCATAAATCAGTGGAATCCTACATACAACTACCTATATTAATAAAAGAATGGGATTGAATTTGAATGAAACCTGTATTATGTGTAACAGGGGCAGTGAAACTTTCATGCACTTGTTTGAAGATTGCTACACCTTTAGAAAAATTAGAATGAAGGTCTTTCACAGGCCTATAATAAATATCAAATATCTTATGAAAAAATATGTTATAAATTTCAATCCATACAATGCAAATGTAATGATCCATACATTGAAATCATTGTAGGCAATAAGATGCTCACATTTATTTGATAATAAGAAATTCAATTGGTTAAAAAAATGGATGATGATTGGGAGAACTACTTTAACTTATGCCTAAAATATTGACCCCAAAAAACCTTCCAACGTGTATGGGGAGAAATTGCTCTCTTCAAATGTGAAATCTGGGAGTAAAACAAATAATAAAGAATTGTAATGTTGTTGTTAAAGAAAAAGGGTCTAAATCGTAAACAGTGACAATTAACAGGTGATAGTAAGGTTGAGTGAAGACGATGCGATGTGTATAATGGACAAGTGAAGGATAATACTGTTTCTTTTTTTTTTGCTTTTGTTTTTTTGTTTGAACTAGAAATTTATTTTGTAATTATGTAAATATATTGTGTTTTAATAAAGTTTATTACTTAAAATAAAAAATTATATATATGTACAATTAAAAAACAAATAGTTTTTTTTTTTAATTTGGTGAGCTGTCAAAATGATTGTAGAGCAAATAAAAGTGAGAATTCTGACCAAGTTTATAAAAAATTGTATCTAGGTTATAACCAAATCATAAATATACAATCTCATATAATTATCATGAGGCAATATTTAATGAATGATACTACAAATATTATATTCTTATATCTGTCAAAGTAATAATTCACATTAAAAATAAAGACAATCAAAACATTTCAAAAATGCATAAGCCATATTTGTAAATAACTTACTTTGATGAATTAATTAAGAAGAAATTAAAAGGTAGACCAAAGTAAAGTACAAGAATATATTATAGATAACTCTAAATTATTCTATGTAAATCATTCTCTCTATAATTTATTGAATGCAAAATCTATATGTTGTAAATTGTACAAAGGAAATAAATATAAAAGATAAGCTAATAGATGTGTAAACTAAGATGATAAAAAAGCAAGATGAATATGTTATCGGTTACAAAAAAAAAAAATCACATTGTATACATTAATAAAATCGGAAGGACATATAGACTAATACAAATAGATTAGGGATAAAATAAATATGTGTGATAATACTCGTGATATCTGGTATCATTGTTTACTGTTCAAACCAAGCAGTCATAATGAACATTGTGTATCCATTACCCAATCCACTTGAATGCCTCAGTTCAGCAGACTGTTGTGATCATTGAATGTTCCTAATGAGATTCCTTGTATCATAAAATTTTGAGTTGGCAGTTAGCAGTTTATCCTTGTGTACTAAGGCATTGACTACTTCTGGGATATGAATCATCATGAAACTTTATTTTTCCCATGAAGAATATGTGTGGAGAGTTTAATTTGACACACTGCTCAATGGTACAAACTTTGCCCATGGAATTTACACATCTGATGTTAACTCCAACAAACTTGTAATACATAAATAGATGGGTTATCATTCCAAATTTTACCACAGAAAGTTATGTTCAGTTTGCCAAAATCAATTAGATAAGTATGTATGATGCTAATTGACAGGGGTATAGTCTTTTGATGATGTATCAGTAATATCTTCTCAAATCAAGGTAAACAGATTTAATAAAAAATAGAGGAAAAGTTTATATTCTTAAATTTCTCTATACAATTGATATGTGATTGCTATATAAAAAGTAATTATTGCAAAGATTAACACTCATATTATAATTCTAGCATAATCTAAATATAAAAATTACTTTAATTAAAGTTTTACTGCCAATATAAAAACAAAATTGAAAATTGAAAAGAAAATTAATTTCCATGTTAGTGTTTATCTAAAAATTTGAGTTGGTGGTATTTTAGTAGTAATTATATTGTTGGACTGTTTCTATCATTTAATATTAAATATTGAATGATTTTAAAAAATACAAACTTTATTTAAATAATAATCGCATACAGGTTAATATATAACACAATTTTTCAAGTGGTATTATTCTTTTCTATTCCTTAGGTGATGTTGACCTGACCAATGCCAATCATATTAGAATTGAACTTGCTCTTTTAGATTCTGAATATTGAATTTAAGATAACACTCTAACAAGTGAGTTATTCTGCCAAAGGCAAGAGTCAGTAGAAATTTCATACAGTTATCTATAAGAGTCTTCCTGATTTCTTCATATTCTTCTTTAGAGCAAAATTAATTAGTGGCTCCGAGATACTATATTGTGATATGCATCACATGTCCATCCATAATATTGAACTGTAAATAAAGAAACCAATAAGGAATCGTTTGTTTATATAAAGTTTAATTTAACTTAAATTAAAATAATTAAGATAATTAAAAAAATATTACGTAGAAGTAAGTTCAAACTCAAAACAATGTAAAGTATAAATGTAAGTGTAAATTAAATATTAAAAAAAAAGTATATGCATATTAATTTTTAAAATATTTTATTTGAATTTTAGAAATGGAAATGATTATTTTATTATATTGAATAATAAACTTTATTTTCATTATATAAAAAAATAAAAATCTCATGACCAGATTTTTATAAAAGAAAATGTTGCTTATTAACCATATAGAAGTTTTTTTTTTACTTTTGTGACATCAATATTTTTACAATGGGATAATCCTTAATGTTTTACCAATTTGTGGGAAAATAATAATAATCTGAAAGTAGATTTTCGCCAAGGGAGAACATGGAGTCTTCTTTATTAATATCTGCAAGGTCATGAATAGAGTAATAACAATAAAAAAAAAACATTCCTTTAATGTATGTTATGCTAAGTGATTTAAATCCATCTCTATTTGGATATATATATTTGAAAAATCTTTCTAATGAATTGAAAAATATTTGGAAACTATTTAAGAATAATATACATGGAAACATCTTCATCATTGTCATCATTGAAATTCTAAAGATGATATAAAAAAGAATTGTAGCTGAAAGAATGTCAAAAGATATTAGCTGGATTGATAAGCTGGTATAAAACAGTGAACTCTTAAAAATTATCATTAATATATTTAGTTGTCATATAAAAAAAATAAAAAGTAAAAGATATATATTAAAAATACTTTTCTCTCTTAAAATTTAAAATAGTAGCTTATTTACTTACCAATATTATTCAATACAAAGTTAAGATTTAGATCATTATCATCATTATCATCAACCATTATCAATCCACAGCAGGATGAAGGTCTCTCCAATTTTAAACTATCTCTGATCTTTAGCTTCTCTTCTCCAAATCACCCCTGCACACTATCTTATTTCATCCATCCATCTCACTTGTTGTCTCTTTCCATGTCTTTTACAATCTCTTGGAATCCAGTTTAAGATTTCAATTGTCCATCTATTATCATCTCTTCTAGCAATATGTCCAACCCAACTCCATTTCAGTCTTTTAATTTTTTGGGTACTAGTCGATTAGCCACCACATGATACTTGATGTCTCTGATTCCATGCAAAAGCACAGAAATATGCCATTTAAGTGACCTATAGAACAGTTTTGTTTATATTAGCCACTAAACAGGCCTATATGGTGTTGCACACAAATATTGCAGCCCACATTTGTGCTTCATAGTTCTATGCAAATAGAAGACACTTCACAGATTGCTATGGTATGATGTGAGGGTGGGTAGCATTTAAGTGGCCATAACTGTTTTCATGGGCATTCAAAGTAATGATTTTTCACATGACCTAATATAGTTTTAGATAGTAATAATTGCAAGCCCATTGACATGCTTCCACACACATCTTTTTAAGGTGAAACAAATTGCAAAAGTGTATGTTCCAGCAGCATTTTACAGAATTTACGCAAAAAAATGTATTTTGCACAAGAACAACTACAAGACTATTAAAATGACTGTGGTT
This sequence comes from Epiperipatus broadwayi, assembly GCA_028023455.1. NCBI lineage: Eukaryota > Metazoa > Onychophora > Udeonychophora > Euonychophora > Peripatidae > Epiperipatus > Epiperipatus broadwayi. The sequence continues at coordinate 210,605 of JAQFVV010000330.1, read as the reverse complement.
TGCCATTGTTTGTAAAAGCATAAGCTTAATTTGATCACATAATAATTCGAAAATGGAATTCTTATATTTTATTAAATAATGTTTTGTAATTTTTTTTAAAATAGTTTTCAAAATGTCATTGCGGAATGTTTCTAACATTTATAATTTTTCTTTGTTTCATCAGAGTAGCACATGTTTTGGCTAATCCTTCAGATTTTAAAAACCATCGGTCCTTTACCTTGCACATTCCAGCACTACGTTCTGCCATGTATGATGTAATTATAAAATGTTTGAGCAGAGTATTGCATCTTTAGATTGATTTTTCAGATCATAAAAAAACAGTGGTTACCCTCCATGCATATTCCAGTGCTACATGCTGATATGTCTAATGTAATTTTAAAAGGTTTGATCAGAGGATTGCATCTCTTGGTTGATCCTTTGGATCATCAAAAAGAGTGGTCTCTCTCAGTGCACATTGCAGCACTATGCACTAACATGTCTAATGTAATAAAAAATATAATTTAGAAATGAACGTTTTCTGAAAAAAAAGTAAATGCAGTTTTTTTTTAAAAAAATGTTTTTAAGAAAAATAAATGTAAATCCCTATCAAAAAAACTAACAGGTAAAAGCATTATTTGTTTTTGAATAAATAATAACAAAATTGTAAATCACCCTGGTAACATTATATCTATTGGTTTTTGACTAGCAACAGAGCCAGCCAAATGGCATGCAGTGGCTAATCAACTAGTACATAAAGGGACTTTTACAATCTCTTGGAATCCATGTTCATCTATTATCATCTCTTCAGGCAATATGTCCAGCCTAACTCCACTTCAGTCTTTTAACTTTTTGAATAACATCAGTAACACCTGTTTGTTCTCTTACCCATATATTGCATTTTTGATCTCTTCTTGTTACTCCTAGCATGCATCTCTCCAGACTTTTTTGAGCTGTCTAAAGTCTCTGTATTTCTCTTCTGTTAAGGGTCCAAAACTCAGATCCATAAATAAAAACTGGTAAAGCACATTTATTAAAAACATTTTTTTTTCAAACACATAGGCATATTTCGTTTTATTATCAAGTTATTTCTACCAAAAGCACTCCAACCAAGTTTAATTCTATGATTAATTTCATCCATTATGTTTCCATCTGTATTAATAATCTGACCAAGATATTTGTAGCTGTTAACTTCTAACTTATCATGATCAATCTTTATTTTCATATTTTGACAAAATCCGTTGAACATTACTTTAGTCTTTTTAACATTTATCTTCAATCCTACTTTCCTACTTTTATCTGATAACTCCTGCAACATTTTCTGCAGCTCTAAAACATTATTTGCAAAAACAACTACATCATCTGCAAAATCTAAATGATTTAAATAATCTCCATTTACTTTCACTTCTTTAGATTCCCATTTTAACCCACAAAATGATTTTTGCAGCACTGCTGTAAAAAGTTTTGGAGATATGGAGTCACACTGACTTACACCCTTCTCAATGTTGATTTTCCTAGTATAATTATGCAATTTAATTGTTGCTGTTGCATTTTTATAAATATTCTTTAAAATATGACAATAGCCTGGATCTATATGTTATAGATCAAATGCTTTAATCACTGAAGAAATATTTATAGAATCAAATGCCTTTTTATAATCTACAAATCCAAAGCATAATGACAAATCATATTCATTTATTCTTTCTATAATGTCTTTCAATACCTGGATATGATCTACTGTGCTAAAACCACTTTTAAATCAAGCTTGTTCTCTTGGTTGTTGGAAATCCAATGTTCTCTGTAGATGAGTTGTAATCATCTTGATAAAAATTTTGTATAAAACTGATAAAAGGCTGATAGATCTCTAATTTCTAATATCTTCTTTATTACTTTTTTTAAATATTAATATTAATACTGCATTCTTCCAATCATCTGGTACACCTTTATCATTTAGACATTTGGAATATAACTTTGCTATTTTTTTTCTATTTCTTTACCTGCTTTTTTTAATATGTCAATGATAATTCCATCATTACCAGGAGCCTTTTCTTTCTTCATAAATTTAATTGCATGTCTCACTTCTTCATTTAAAATTATGGACAATTCAGAAGATATAATAGATAGAAAAGGTACTTGTTCTTTATTACTATATAATTCTTGATAGAAATCTTCTACCCACTTCATGATGTCATCTTTCTTTTTAGTAATAGTGTCATACTTTTTTCTTATTGCAGATATAAATTTTCTACCAATACCAAAATGCTGTTTTACACTCTTGAGACTTTTATTCTCTTCTATAGAATTCTTGCTAGTTATTATACTTTCTTATATCATTTTCAACTTTTTTCCACATGATTTTACAAAATTTGACATATTCATTCTTTTTTAATGCATCATTTTTGTATATCTTCATATTCCTTTTTTCTTCATAAATTCTCTAGTCTCAGTAGAAATTTTATTGATCAATTTTTTGCTTTTTTCTATCAGCTATCTTTGTTGCAGTTTTTAAAATTGTATCAGTTATTTTCTTATTAAATTCATTCAAACATGATTCATGTTAAAAATCTACTAATACTTGAAACCTATTTGTAAGTTCTAATTTAAATTCATTAGTGTGTTTTTGAAAATTAGGAATATCAATTGTAAATATTGTTTTTCTTAATAATTTTTGTCTCTCCAGTTTTGCATTAACATCGATGATCAATTCCTGTGTTAAATTTATTAAGGACATTACAATATTGACTTGATTTAATCATTATAAATACAATTAATAAAGTAATCTAAAATATATATTTAATATTAAAAAATTATTTTGAACATATGTAATTGATCTCATAGCAAAGCTTTACTTGATTTAAAGAGATGTATAATTAAAATAAACAACTTTCACTTGTAGTATGATGTCTCTTAACATTTGAACATTCTTAAACATTATGCTATATTTACTAAATGTTAGTATGAAAAATTATACCAGTATTGCAGAAATATATCAAGAGATTATTTTAAAATTTCTCGAAGAAATTTAGGATTTGTAATAGAGTCAATGTACATTAAAATATATAATGGATTTTTAATTTTATGGATTATTAACATAATTTTCTTTATGTTATGATGTTAATAAATTTCTACATAATTATCAATAAGCATATCATTTGATTTTTTTTTACAAGATTTTGATTCATCTATTCTTCAATTTACACATCTGTTAAGTTATATATTACATATTCCTCAATTTTCATATATATTAAGTACAGATACTTATTTTTTGAATTACTAATTTAAATGAAATATATTTACTGATTAACAGATTCATTGGTGTCTTGTAACTATATGAATCTATAGTAACTCAGATTTGTACAAATTTATTTGAAAGCAAGATATTATAAAGTTACAGTCTTATACATCAGATTTGCATTATTAAAAGAAGTTAAGTTAGATACAAATACATAGAATTAAATTTGATCTTCTTATCTTTAATCATTACCCATTACATTTTGGTTAATCCAATGTGTGGCTTAATTATAATATTGTTCAATATGAAATACATGCTCACTTAATTTCTGGCCTTGCATAGTTATATCAGTTACATTTTTAGCTGCCTTATCTGAGATTTGGATAAAAAACTTTGTCTAGATTGACAAATGCCCAATATGTTAGAAAATTTATAATAATGTTTACTGTTTTATTTTGGCTGTCTAACAATGAGGTTCAATTAACATAAATCTATGAATTATTTACTATTACATGATTTTACTAGATTGACTTAAGCATTATTAGCCATTGTTATATGTGCAGCATTTTTGCATTTTTTGTATGTTTTAGCTTTCTATTCAGTATTTTTGTAATTTTTCAATGTGTGTTCATTGGTATGCATATGGTCTGCGATCTTAAAATTATATTTTCATTTTTGTTATTATCAGTTTTCTTTAACAATTGCTTTTCAATGAAGTGACTGGCCTCACCAAGGTACATCCTTCCACAATAACATGGTATTTGATAAATAAATTTTTGTTTTTCAATATTTCAAGTTTAGTTACTGTAAGTGTTAGAATTTTCACAGTGTAATATGTTTTGGAAAGCAGTTCTAATGTTATATTGATAGTATATATTTTTTTTACTTTATCTGTTGATCCTGGTATGTATGATAAACTACAAAGCTAAATATTTTTTTTTTTTTGTTTTGAGGTTTTTCTTTATTTTCTATTTAAAATTATCTTAATGATAGCTGATAGATAGCCATTTTTCATGTGAGTTTGTCTTATGGAAATCTTTTCTTTTCCCAAATAATTGGTTTCTGAATAATTTTTTTATCTGTTCCACAGTGATAGCTTAATTCCATGTTTTGTGTTTCTGGAGTGATTGGTTGTATATGCTAAGTATTTTCCTGTAAAAGAATGGAAGGTTATGTAAATTGTAGTTTTTTGTGATGAGAGACTTTTCTCACAAGAACATCTAAAAATGCCAATTTTTATTCTCATTCCTATTCTATTGTGAATTTAATTAAAAGAAATATATTGTTGATGTTTATTCAGAATGTTTGTAATAGTGCTTCATCATGAAGGCATACAATAAGTACATCATCAATATAGTGTTGTCAATATTTAGGTAGATGTGGAATTGTATTTATGGTGGTGATTTCATGTTTTTGTATAAATATTGCTAAACAGAAGTGATAATGATAAGCCATTACCATACCTTGATTTGGATTTTGTTAGAAGAATTCTATGTGGTCTAAACACATTCAAGCTACAATATTAGATGATGGAAATAATTCAAAAATATAATTATTATTAATTTCAATATTTTCTGAAAACCACATTTTTATACCTGTGATATTAATAACCTATAATCAAAAAAAGTATTAAAAAATAAACACTAATAAATATATACACTTATTTATTTTAATTTTCTAATTCATTGTTGAACTCACTTAGGATTTGTATGTTTTATATTTCATCAATAATTTTCATCACAAGAAAAATGAATAGTATATAAAAATAATAAGTTCATTTCAGATTGTCAATTTTCAAGCTTCAAATTATCTATAATGAATTGTAAAATATAAAATATTAATAAACTTTAAATAAAATTGATAATAAACAACTTAATATAAAGTAATATTTATTTATATCATTAAGCTAGTTTTTACTTTTTATATATAATTATCAAGATAAATTAAATTATAGTAACTTCTAGTGTTTATAATTAATATATTCTGCAATAAAAATTATATATATAAGTTACTACATTCCATATAACAATTTTTTATAAATATTTTAAAGTTTCTAGTTATTTAATGCTGATCATTTTCCACATAATTCCATTGGATTTTTAATTGTTTTTAGGCATTTAATTATAACTTTGTAAATGTCCAGTGTCTTAAAACAGAAAGAGTGATGTAAATAATTTTTTATTTAAATTATATATATATATATAATTCTTTTTTGTTAATTATTTTGTTGATGTCTTATTGTGAAAATTTTAAAATTAATATGTACATTGTTGTATATAAATATTTAAAACTGCTGTATTATATATGTGTTTAGAAAGAAATCAAGTCATGTGCCACATGACCTAATTTAACAAGCTTGTATTACAAATGCTATATAATGAGCTTGCGAATAGCTCTTAACAAGCTTTTCAGAATATCCCCAATCTCAGAACAATTTCTGCTACTGACTTGTTAAGAGCTATTTGCAAGCTCATTATATATATATGTGTGTGTGTATTAAAAATATATGTTACAAGATTTATGATCATTTATGAATTTTAGCATTGTGATGAACTTTAAAAAGTGATATACTTATGGGAAAATTACTATATTAAATTGAATTATTACAATCCAACATTCATTTATGTTTTCAGATAAATTATATTTAAAACCATTATAATGTCACATAACTATCTTTCTATATGCTTACACAAGCTATTAAAACAATATCAACTTTTTGCATACAATAGTGCCACCTAGTGTAAGTTATAATTAGAAATTGTTTTCAGATTCAAGCTCCTATTTAATGAAAAGATCTGTTGAACATTATTCTGAGGATTTTGTAAGATTAAGCGATATAAGGATTTAAATGCACACCTTTCTAGCATCTATTGATTACTATAACTTATACTAGTTGACAGTAATGTATGGAAAAGTTATGACTGTTTAAAATTTAAAAATATTTAGTTTCAGAAAACTTCATCAAAAAGAACACCTATAGCATTTTGTAAAGTTTTCTTTAATCTAGTTATATAATGTTTAAAAATTGATCTACTTACATTTCCTTGAAAATCAATTATTGATTTTATATAGCATTTTTAGATTTTTTAGATAGTTGATTAATTTAACAATGTATATAATAATGGTACTGTTATTATTACTATTTAGTTATATTAAAATTTGTGCTACTTTCAATCTACATATTATATTTAGTTTGACTTTTTCTACCCCAAATTATACAACCTTACAATGATACATTTAATTTATATCTTTAGATACTGTCCAGAATAAACTCAAAAAATCGTTGGAATCGTATACTTGTAAATTTACCAATATATAGTGTAATTTGTAATCATATGTTGGTATAACTTTTAAACTTTCTTGCAAAATATTTGCAAGAGTTAGCAAGTGTTATTTTAAGTGATCAATATATTTTTGGGGTTAAACATTTTTTACATACACATTTTAGATATTATTTTTTCACACTTTCATTACTTAAATTTAATATGATGCATGTCAAAAGTTGTATTAAGGACACCAGCAAATAAAGTTTAACCATAGAACTACATCATTTTAACAAGTAGTTATCATTACTTATTATTTTTTAAACATAATTAATTTTAGAATGTCAATATTTAGAGTTAAATCTTAAACTTGAATTAGATTACCACACAATGAAATAAATTGTTGTTGATTATTAGTCTCAAAATTAACATAAGCATTTCTACAATTAATTACTATTCTATATATTAAAGTGAAAATTAGACCTTCAATGAATATAAAAATGTTTGTTGTTATTATCAATGTTGCAGAAATGTTACACCTGCTGTCATCATGTAAATAGAAGTCATTTAATCTAATGTTGCATAAAATCCCAAAATCGAAAACATCAGCTTAAATGATCTAAATGACGACAGATGAGATCTAACCAAAGAATCGGTATAACATTGATATTAATAACATTAAGCTATATATTTATTAATTTAAAAGATATATTTACATAAACACATACATATATAAAATATTAAATGCAAAAGTTAAACTAGTCAATATAATAAACTAAGCCCACCAATTTGTAATTAAATTATTAGTCAAGTAAAACTTCAAATATACTACAAATGATTTCTCTGCCAGACAGACTTCTCAAATGCAGAGTGGCACAATACTCATTCCCATTACTATTGACATCAAAGAAACTTTTAAATAAGATAAAAACTTTATAATCATTATTTTTTCCTCTTTTCCTTATTTTCAAAGAAAACAATGTTAGCCACTGAAACAATCTTATGGTCTGTATTCTTTTATAAAGAGTGAAAGTTTATGGAAGCTATGCATAAAAAATATTAAATGCTACTAGAATTTTTGTAGATAATAGTAGGCAGGTTTGCGCTAATTATATGGTGAATATGCACTTTAAGATTATTACTTATCATTCAACTTTAAAATAAATCAATCAGTATTTTCTCATTATTTGAGTATTTTGGACAGAGTCGGTCACATCAGACATGCTAAAAATTTTACACCTACCAACAATGTCATAACTTTAAATATATATGGTATTATTATTGATTTTAACCACTATTGATTCTTTGCAAGATGAAAGTATTTTCAAATTTAATCCATTTTTGATGTCACACACAAAATTTTCTTATTTCTTTCATTCATTTCACATGAGTTTTCTTTTTATATTTTGTACAATCTCTTAGAATTTAGTTTAAGGTATCAACTATATATCTATTACGATTACTTCTAGAAACATGTCCATAATAGTTCAGTTTCAATGTAGTTATTTTATAGATAAATATTTGTTCGTTTTACTTTTTAAAATATATCTTTCCATACTTCATTTGGTGATTTGAAGTCTTTGTATTTCTATCCTGTTAAGTGTTTAAATGTCAGATTCATAAAGTAAGAAATGGTAAAACACTTGTATTAAAAGTTGCCCTTTTCAAATACATAAGCATATTTTCTTTTAATATTATTTTTTTTTTCTACATCTTTAAAATTATTATATTTTGTATAATCAATTAAATATGTCTTTATTAAACTGAATTTATCACTCTGAAAGCTTAAAAGAATTTTACATAAAACGATTATCTGAAAAAAAGTAACAAAAAACTATTTAAAAAAATATTAAAATTTTATTAAAAACTATATGAATATATTTAATATTGTTTTACAATGTACATTACTGAAGATAATTCATAAACAAAACTCCCAAAGAATCATTTTAGAGAATTTGTTTGTTCTATGAATATATTTATGTTAAACCACAATACAAACAGATGGCATAATTTTTCTATGCTTGCATAAGCTGGTACAATGATAGCAAAAATTCTTTCAATCAATAATACCATACACTGTAAGTTCTCAGGCTAATTTTTAGTTTATGGCTTTCTTCAATGAAAAACCTTTGATCTGTCAGAAGTTCTAATGTTTTTCCAGTTTGTGTAAGCATAAAGAAACAGTGAACATGTGATGTTTTAGTAAGTTAATACCATTCTGAACTGTATTCAGATATGTGTGACTATATATTCAATTTAGATTGCATTGAAACTTTATTATGATTTGACTTCAGTGTGATTGCTTTATAGTTAAGCAAAAAGGTAAAAGAAAGGTGCTAGAGAAATGCATTAAATCCAAATCTTCTGGTGTATGACTCCATGACCCACTTCTCTCTGATGAAAGCCATATTTCTGAAAGTTAATATGGATTGTCAGATTGGAAATCACTGTTAGGCATTATAATGTACAACTTTCTATCTACTGATTATTAAAGTTTATCATCATCATTATCAAACATTATCAATCCACTGCAGGAAGAAGGACTCTCCAAGTTCAATCCATCTTTTCTGATCTATAACTTCTCTTTTCCACATCACCCCTGCACATTTTCTTATTTTATCCATCCATCTCACATGTGGCTTCTTTCTGGGTCTCTTAAAATCTCTTGTAATCTAGCTTAAGATTTCAATTGTTCATCTATTATCATCTCTTCTAGCAATATGTCCAGCCCAACTCCACTTCAGTCTTTTATTTCTTCGATGAGGTCAGTAATACATGTTTGTTCCCTTACCCATATATTTCATTTTCGATCTCTTCTTGTTATTCCCAACATGCATCTCTCCATAACTCTTTCAGTGGTCTGAAGTCTCTGTATTGCTCTTATATTAAGTGTAAAAGTCTCAGATTTGTAAGAAAGAACTGGTAAAACACATTTATTAAAAACCTTCCTTTTCAAACACATAGGCATATTTTCTTTAAATATCAAGTTATTTCTACCAAAAGCACTCCAACCAAGTTAATTCTATGATTAATTTTATACATTATGTTTCCATCTGTATTAATAATCTGACCAAGTATTTGCAGCTGTTAACTTCTAACTCATCATAATCAATCCTTATTTTCATATTTTGAGAAAATCCATTAAATTTTACTTTAGTCTTTTTAACATTTATCTTTAGATCTACTTTCCTACTTTCATCTGATAATTCCTGCAAAATTTTTGCAGCTCTAAAGCAGTATTTGCAAAAACAACAAGCATCATCTGCAAAATGTAAATGATTTTAAATAATCTCCATTTACTTTCACTTCTTTAGTTTATCAATTTAATACACACAATATTTCTTGCAACACTGCTTTAACAAGTTTTGGAGACATGGAGTCACCCTGTCTTACACCCTTTTCAATGTTGACTTTCTTAGTATCATTATATAATCTAATTTTTACTCTTGCATTTTTTATAAATATTCTTTAAAATATGACAATATCCTGGATCTATACTTTGATGATCCAATACTTTAATCACTGAAGAAATGTTTATAAAATCAAATGCCTTTTTATAATCTACAAATCCAAAGCATAATGACAACTCATATTCATTTGTCTTTTCTATAACTTCTCTCAATACCTGAATATGATCTACTGTACTAAAACTACTTTTAAATCCAGCTGATTCTTTTGGTTGGTGGAAGTCCAATGTTCTCTGTAGAGAAGTTGTAATTATTTTGGTAAAAATTTTGTATAAAACTGATAAAAGGCTGATAGATCTGTAATTTTTAATATCTTCTTTATCACCTTTTTTAAATATTAATATTATTACTGCATTCTTTTAATCATCTGGTACATCTTTATCATTTAGACATTTGGTATATAACTTTGCTTAAAAAAATTATATTTCTTCACCTGCTTCTTTTAATATATCAATTATAATTCCATCATTACCTGGAGCCTTTTCTTTCTTCATAAATTTAATTGCATGTCTCCATTTTTTATTTAAAATTTTAGGCAATTTGGAAAGTATCTTAGATATGAGATACTTGCTCTTTATTACTATATAATTTTTGATAGAAGTCTTCTACACACTTCATGATGTCATCTCTCTTTTTAGTAATAATTCCATCTTTTTTTTATTGCTGATATAAATTTACTACTAATACTGTTGTTTTACACTCTTGAGACTTTTCTCTTCTACAAATTTTTTTGCTAGTTCACAGTTATAATTTCTTATATCATTTTCAACTCTTCTCCACACCATTTTACAAAATTCGAGACATTCTATTCTTTTTATTGTATCATTTTTATATATCTTTATATTCCCTTTTTTCTTCATAAATTCTCTAGTCTCAGTAGAAATTTTAATAGTCAATTGCTGCTTTTTTCTACCACTATCTTTATTGCAGATTTTGAAAGTGTATCAGTTATTTTCATATTATTTTCATTCAAATATGAATCATGTTCAAAATCTATTAATATTTGAAACCGATTTATAAGTTCTAATTTAAATTCATTAGAATGTTTCTGAAGATTAGGAATATCAACTGTGAATATTGTTTTTCTTAATATTTTTTATCTATCTAGTTTTGCATTAATACATATCTTTCATCTTACTAATCGATGATCACTTCCTGTGTTAAATTTATTAAGAACATTACATAATTAAAATATATATTTTCTGTTAGTCAAAATATAATCCAGTTCTGCTGTATCTTCATTTGGATGCTTCCATGTCCATTTCCTTATAACATTTTTTTCAAAAAAAGAGTTCATAATATCAAGGTTTTTTTTCTGCAAACTCCACAAGTCTATGTTCTCTCTCATTTCTATTACCATAACCAAAATTACCTACAGCATTTTCATCTTTCATTTGTTTACCAATTTTAATTAAAATCTTCCATAACAATTTTAAAATGTTGTTTACTCTGATCAAAAGCCTTTTGTACATCCATATAAAAAATTTTCAATACTTCATCATTATCAGAACTTGTTGGGGCATAAACCTGAATTATCTGCATTTGGTATCTGCTATTAAGTTGTATAACTAATCTTGCCACTCTGTCTGATACACCATCCATATCTACAATGTTGTTCTTCCACTTTTTATTTAGAATAAATTATTTTCCACTTGTATTTCCAATAATTATACTCTCATAGTAGAGAACATGTCCACTTTTTAAGTCAATTGTCTCTTCACCTTTTCTTCTAACTTCACAAAGTCCAATAATGTCTCATTTAATATAAGACAGTTCTTCAAATTCTTGCAATCTTCCTTCACTTGAAAGTTATCTGCAGTTATAATTACCTAAATAAAAAGTCATCATCAAATGTCAGCCTGGATCCACATTCAGGAATTTTTAGCATCCTCCATCTTCAGCCACCAACCACTGCATTGTTTGGTGACTTTACAGCCTCCTAGAAATACGGACCATAATTTATTTTTGTCCACCTTGATTGTATATGTCTATTAGAAAAATATCTATCATTTACACATACATTCATTCTGCCTTATCAGGCAACTGACAAAAAATACCATGGTGTTTCTTTATCTTAAATTCAGAGGTAAAAAGCCAATAAACTCACCACATCTGGCTGGTGCATGTTGGTGAGCAGCCCATCCATGTTTGTATTCTATATCAATAGTCACATAGTAATAACAGCTGCATCAACCAAAACATATGGAGTGGACATTAGGAATTTGCACTGCTTGGTTCCTTTAAGGCTTCCAAGAGGAATCAAAGGTTCTCCTTTCAGTTAATAGCAAAGTCCTTTCTGCAGCCATTAGAGTTTATATTACATGATAAATAAAATTTGATGAGGTTTATATTTTTAGTAAATGCTGTAAAATTATTCATATGCTCAATAAAATCATTAGAATTCCTTTTCAATTAAACTCATCACCATTATTCACTCACTGAACTGCAATTTGAAAATTATTTTCAATTCTTAGTTTAAAAATTGAAATGTCAATAATAATAGAAAAATGAGAATGCAGTTTCTACATTGTTATTTAGGTTGATTTATGATAATGCTTGATCATTTTATTGACTAGGAAATGAATAATCATGCTTGAAATGTGAATGAAAATTTAAATGATTGTAGAATTTGAATGGCATTGATATTCAAGTACTAAAACCAACAATGACACTTTTTGTTCTAAGGTTTTGTTTTTTTTTGGCTTCTTATATTCTTTCTCTGAAAGCAGCTTTGTTTCTTTTTGTATTTAATATTTCAAAAATAAAATAATATTTTTTTTCTGACTGAACAGAGATTTATTGAAAACTCAAAAATTTTAATCACTATAATCTCAATCTTCAATGCTAATTTCCTATGCTTTTACTTAATTTATCAATAATAATAAATAAAATTAATAATAATAAAGTTGTGCTAACACACATATAACGTAAAGTGTTGTTGGCCTAGCGGTTCACATAGCTACCTTCCAAGCAGCTGGCCCAGGTTCGCTTCCCGGTCAACGCTTTGACATATATATAAACATTTACTTATTTTTATAAATGATTAAAAATCGCATTAGAAATTTTATTTAGATAGTATAAGTTTTTGAGTACACTTACGTACTAGTCCAGCGGTAAAGAAAGTCGCTGGCACAAACAAATGTATTTATAAAGACCGAATTAAACACATTTACAATCTTCTAAAAAGGAAATGAATTAATTTTGTAAGTGAATATTAGATAGTATTCCGACGAGGAGAAAGTTATTAGTAAAAATGTTGGTTCTGCTGCTAATTTAATGCCCAACATAGGTGGCGAATCAGATCAGGATTGTCAAAAGAGAGTAGCTATTCGTAACGAAACGTGGCTAGAGATAAGAAAATTCAGTCTACATCAATGATGTTAAGAAACAACATTGTGTAAATAAACAGAATTGCACGATTAATTATATTTATATATTTTTTGGCTTTTTGGTTACCACTTGTAATAAATTTAAATTGTTAAGAGTTTACTTGCTGGCAGATCATTTCTCACACAAAACTTAAATGTGTGTTTGTTTCATTTCCACAAAATAAAGGTGCCCTTTTTTTAAAATAAAAAATCTTTAAAAGTTTAGATAGTAGAAGATAATTTCTTTGAAAAAAAATGTAAATGCATGTTAATAATCGTTTGTATTATTTCCAGTACATAAAGTTACAGGTCATCATTTTTTAAAATAGGTATTGCCGGACTAAAACATATGTGAAATCTTACCGCCAGACTAATACGTAAGCTTTGGTTTTGAATAAAACGTTTTTTACTTGTAAAAAATAATTTTGTCAAGCATTGGTGGCCTAGTGCTTAGCATAGCTGCCTTCCAAGCAGTTCTCCCGGGTTCGCTTCCCGGCCGACGCTTTGACATATTAAAAAAATAATTGCAAAACAAAGCAATATTTTGAAACTAAATATTTTTGATTTAAAAAAAGTATAATGATTGGTTATTTGGCTTTAAACAAATAAAAACTAAAAAAAACAGACATTCCTATATAAAAAAAAATTAAACTTATATGAATATGTAGCATATTACAATATTAAAAATAAGTAGATCCTTTTGCATTATGATGGAGAAATAGTAGTTGATAATCAGTATTGGAAAATAGCACAATGATAAATGTAGAATGTAGACTTCAGCTATATATAATTTTATCAGAATTTCACTTTAAATTTTAATAAAAATACATTTCATCTTTTTTGAAATAAATTTTACGTTTGAAGATGTAAAATTATATCTCAAAATAAAAAAAAAAAAACTTAAGTACTTTTAAAGAGCTGAAGATCATGTAGATTCTTTTGATTAAATTCTTTGAAACCTTAACTTTGAAGGCTTGTTTTTAAATGTCTAAGAAAGATATTGGCTTATTCATAAAAAAAAAAAGAAAGAAAAGGAGTTTTTATAAGTTCAGTCACACAAGTTTTTATAAAAGAAATTGAAAAAATGGTTTATATGAATAATACAATAAGTTCAGATTTTAACCTTTTATAGTCTAATTTTTTTACATATCGAAAAAAATATGTAATTATAAAAATGTGTGTTTTTTACGAGATTATTTTGAATTTAAAAATATAAAAAGCATTACAAAGTTAATATTTCAAATATGTAAAAAATTCTATAAAAGTTTTTATTTTACTTTTACAATTGCTTATGATTATAATAATTATAATGTACACATCAAAAGCCAATTTTAAAAGCCTTGTTTAATAATTCAAAATATTTTTTGGAAGAAAAAAAGAATTTATCTAAACAAGTGATTGTCATCATCATTTTAATCAGTCTTGGATCATTGCCTAACTCTACAACTTTAATCATCTGACCTAATTTAAAAACTGATTTCCATGAGTATAAAATGATTCATTTGAAATTCAAGTAAAAAAAATGAAAAGTGGGGTTGGGAACTACAACAAATCCCCAGTATTCATTACATTAATTTCCAGATGAATCTATCATAATTTTTAATTTTCACACATTCATACATATGTATGTGAAGTCTTATTGTATATTAAGGCACTAGGCTGTAATAAATTAAAATAAAAAAAGTTATATTTCTATTATTAATTTGTTATTTATTTTTTATTAGTGGATAACTGAAACTATAAAAATGGATATCATAGATACAGAGTAATTCCTGAACATCTAGTCTAATTTCTGAATATTGCGTCAATTAGTATTATAATATCTCCTGTAATTATATAATATTAAACACACAGTTATTATTACATTATAATTACAATATGCTTTTTTTAAATAATATTATTTGTTTATTAGCAACTTTTCATAAATAAATTACCCATTTAAAATTTATTATATATATTTTAATATTTATTTATAAAGCACAAACAATTTGAAATTAAATTAAAAGGCTGAAACTTCTTATATGCACTATTTTTAGAATGTTTGTATAACAACCAATCATTACATCTGATTGGCTGTCATACAATCAAGCTAAAAAAAGAAAACGTGAGAGATTTCAGCCTTTCAATATATAGATTTTAATGTTTTCTTGTTTTATAACCTTCATGCCAATATGGCTTATTGGCATCTTTGATAGTATATATAGTTAAATATGTAGATTTAATCCCAGTCTGTAATTTATGTTGCTCAAATATCATATGACTTCCAAAGTAACTAAGTACTTAATTATAATTTTGTCTGCATAGTTTATTAAAAATATACAATGAGTAATGTACTCATAAGGTAATGTCTCTGAATTTAAGCTAAATTCTATTCCAGTGTTGGAATGTCATATGATCTCCAAAAACATATTTCAAATCTTAGTAAGTGATTACATTATTTATTTTATACTACTGTTAGTAAAATATAAATCCCTCTGGTATTGGTAAGTGAACTAAATATTTATGAATTCTTTAGTGATCATTTGTCTTATTATTCAATACACTTTCTTACTATCAAATCAGTAATAATATTTCAAATTATTTTTTATGATTTTTAAGTATAAATTATTTTTCAAATCTTAACAACTTTTACATATGATCACTAACAATGTTCAATCTACAAATCATAGAAACAGGTATTAATTGAAAAAATAATATAGTTCCTATAATGATTATTTTATAGTGCAATTTACTGTATGCAACTATTCTCATAAATGTGTTGCATAATTATATTGTCTATATAAATGTTTCTATCACTTGTCAATAAAATTTGTTCATTATTGATAATTATTATGTGGTATTCTTGTAGACAATTTATTCACAATTTTTTTATAAACTTTGGTGCTCAAATTTATTTAAAAAATAAGTGTTTCAGCAGTCATAAAAACATTTATGTTTGTTAAATCTTTTTCTTATCACTTTATAATACTTTACATTGTCTTTTAATTCCCATTTGTTATGCTTTTTGTCAGTTCATAAATGTTCCCATAAAGTTTTTTTTTAAATTTCTTTTTCTGATTAGTTTTTTTTTTCCAATTCTTTTTACACATGATCTTATTCTCTTTTGTGGTGATGTTCAGTTTAATGTTTATTTTAGTAACCTTTCCTGAGACATCTTCTATATACATCTATTATTTTAATTGTCTTATATTCTGTATACTATAGCATGTTCAACATTGATTATACATTATGGTTTGAGGCAGTAATAGAATGGCCAACTTTGAAACTCAGACATATAGATTGTATAGTTCTATTACTTTTGTTTTCAAATGTTTTTATGAACTCTCAATCAATAAATTATTTAATTACTATAAGAATTAATAACTAATCTTTTTATTGCATTTCCAAATATATATAATATAATACTAAATCATCTATGTGCTTTATTACTGTTTCACAATGCTTTGACAGTTTCAATTGCCCCAGGAAATCTTCTTCAGAACTTTTGCTGGGGCAGTTGAAACTGTCAAAGAGGATGGTAATTAAAGCATTGTAAAACAGCAATAAAATGCATACATGATTTAGTATTATATTATATACTTTAAGATTTATTATTTCTAAAATTCTTTTATTGCTTATTAATTTTCTCCTCAATTTTTCTGCAGATCTTCATCAATAAATCACTTTACTAACTATAAAATCTTATTCTATATTTTTTCTAAACTGTCAAATCACATTTCTGTATGCAATTATACTTTTTACTATTATGTCATATATCTATCATTTATTTATTTCTGATATATTCTGCTACAATAGTATATTATTTATTATTACTATATTTTTTTTACCCAGTATATTTCTTATTTAATTTCATCTATTGTTTCCTTTTGTGTGGATATCATGCTTAAATTTACTTTTCACATTATTGAATTCATTGTTCATCATCCAATAATATTATATCTCATTATGTTCTACAAAATACATATTTTTTGTTTTTGTTATATTTAATTTCAGACTTCAATCTCTAATAATTTTTGAGAAATAAAACTAAAATCATCATAATTATGAGCCAACACAATGGAGTATAACATTGAATATGTTTGAAAACACTTTGTTGCAAGCTGATTTCTTAATTCAAATAGTGTATCTAAAATGTTTTTTTTAATATTTCTTTTATTTGTTTAATTTTTATTTTTATTTTTATGATTTTAATATATTTTTATAAAACATATCTTTGTTTTCAATCTTATGTAAATTCATAAAGCATCAGATTTACATTTTTTTAAGAAAAAAGAAAAAAAATCACCATCCAAATAAAAATAGAATATTTTTGCTCATTAAATTCAGAGACAGTCAATAATGTATTTATTTGAATTTAGAGATGTAAATCTACAATTTAAACTACTCCCATTCTAATTAAGTAAAAGTTTATGAATTTTAAAACTCTATATGTTTATATTATTAAAAAAATAATACAATTTAAGAACAAAATTAGATTATATAATAATAAACACTATAAGGATGAATATGCAATAACAGAATGATATATTGAAATTCAAATGTCATTTTTGTTCAAACTCACATGACATCCATAGTAACTTTTAGTAAATAACTAAACTTATATTGTTATTAGCCATAATAAATAAATTATAAAATTTATTAAATAAAGCTGGGGTTATCTTAATTCATTGAGCAATTTTGAAGTTTCTGTAATTTCGTATTTTGCCTAATTAAATTAATTGTTTCGAGTTTTTCAATATTCTTATTCTATTATCTGTAGTAAACAGGCAGCTGGAAGGTTTTTATACACTTTAATTGTATCATTAAAGTAGAAAGCGTTTGAAAATTTTTATTTACTTTTGTTTTCAATTAGACATTTTTAAATAAAATATTTATTTGTAACGTAATTATATAGATAAAATTATCTTTGAAGTTCATATTTAACTTTTAGCTTTCTTTAATATGCCTCAAGAAGAAGAAAAAATAGAATGGCAGTCATTTAACATCCTCCTAATTGGAGTTTTTTATTTCACATTTTAACAACTTAAGGTATTTCTGTACATAAATATATTTTTTCAAGCTAAAAAGCAACGAGTTTTTTTAAAAGAAAAAAAACAACAACTTTTTTTCCCAATTCAACTTGCCAGTTTTTATTCTATAAAATGAATTCTTATAATTTTCTCTTTTTTGATATTCATTTCAAATTGTTGAGAATAAAAGATATATATTTGAATTACACAAATTATTTGAAATTTTAAATTAATGACTATTAGTTAATATATGTTTAACTAATTATATATCTAAAAATTAACACATCCATATAGTTATTTAATTTATCTATTTATCATCCCTGTCTTATTTAGATATAACTAAGCAGCCTTTTGTGGCAATAATGATTTTAAAAGCTCATTAAAATTTGCAATTTCATTTAAACATTGAGATGCTAGAAGAAAATTTATTAAAAGAGTAGCAAACGATGTTAATATAACTACAAGTATGAGGGAAGAGTATTATTGTTACATAACATTGTCCTATTGTCTAATATTTCCATCTAATTTGACTGATGAATTTTCATGTATTTATATATATATTTTTTTTAATGCGCAAATACGCGCACAACAACCGAGCTTCATCAGGATTAAATAACAATATATTATAAACTCAAAATAATTATAATATCTAAATAATAATGCCCGAGCGCTTTCAAGAAAACTTAGCTCTCATAATCATGGGCAACAAAGAATAAGCATAGCGTGTTGGTATATGCTAAAATATGCTGATATATGTAAATTAGATGAAAATAAATACATGCGTCAGCTCTAAATGATCCATTTCTTAGAGATTTTGTAACACGCATCTTTCCTATTCATAGCCTTATCATCAATAGCAATAAAACATGCTTCTTTAACTTTTCTCTTAATGTCATTTCTCTCCCTGCAAACTATTCTTGCATTTTTAGGTTCACATGCATGACCAGCTGATTTCTGATGTATTGCAAACATTGAGTTGCAATTTGGGTCTACTTGGGCCTTATTGTAAGAATATCTGTGCTGGGATAGTCTTGTAGAAAGAGTTGCTTTCGTTTCCCCATAGTATGATGCCATGCAGTTATTTTTCTGGACATGAAATATTATATACGGCCTGAGAGGTGTTGTTGGGTTTTATAATGTCTTTGGTGTTATTAATAATTCTATTTGTATTAGGGGGTGTATGAAAGCATAGTTGAAATTCTTTATTAAACATTGAGTAAAACTTTCTATGGGTAGTTGCAATATATGGTAACAAAATTCTATTTTTCTGCTGCTTAATAACATTGCTGTTTAATTTACTGTAAAATTGTCTAATCTTCCTATCAATTGTGTAGTGCTTGAAGCCGAAATCTAATAAATCGTTTCTATATAAGATTAAGTTTGCTCTTTTGTCCGATTCAAATCTGCAAAGTTGCTCATTCCTATGCAAGAAAGATGCTAAACCAGCTAATTTATGAATAGAAGGCGTGTTTGAAGAAGGTTAAATATTGCCTCTTTTTTCTATTGTTTTTATAATCATTGTATAATTTAGTCTTTGATCTTCTCTTTGCACATACATATCCAAGTTTTTAGTTTTCCCTTCACGATCTTCCATTTCTGTATTTATATAATAATTTTCATAATACACCTTACAGTAGTTTTTTTTTTAATTTTTCTAATCAATAATATATATGTCTACAATAAAATGAATTTTAAAAAAAGGTTATCCCAAATTATTTAAATATTTAATAACTACTTGCACTTATTAAATTCATTTTTTACTTTCAATTTTTATATTAATCAACACTTAAATTATTTAACTATTTTTAATTAAAGTTTAATATTCATTAACATATTCAGTTATATATATATAATATTTTTAATGGATGTTTAGATAGAAATATCCATTTTTAATTGTTTAATTGAAAAGCTGTTTACTTAGAACAGTAGTCAGTTAATATTAACTGCTCCTTGCTAAGAGTGAATAAACTGTCAGTCTACTGCATTCTACTTTTGAAAGCAATACTCTGATAGCTTTAATTTCATTCTTAACCTTCAGTGGCTACTGTCCTAGGTAAAGAGCTTTCTAATTAATTAATTATAAATGGATTACTCTATACCCTAATCATTTTCATCTATCTATTTATCTATCCATTCATCCATTCATCTATCTATCTATCTATCTATCTATCTATCTATCTATCTATCTATCTATCTATCTATCTATCTATCTATCTATCTATCTATCTATCTATCTATCTATCTATCTATCTATCTATCTATCTATCTATCTATCTATCTATCTATCTATCTATCTATCTATCTATCTATCTATCTAATCACACCAATAAAAATTTGAAAACATTTCAAAAATGAACAAATTCACTCAAATACAAATCTCTAATGCCATAAAAGACAAAATGTTTAAAAATTAAGCGCAATGTAGTAGTTCTAATTCAAATGTAACTTATTAAAGAATACTATTTGAAAAATAAATTTGGTACTACAACATCAGATGATCCACACTACTTGATGTCATTGTAGTTAGTCAAAAACAAATAGATATAACATGGGTGCAGGTTGTCTAGATTTGATTTTTTACTGGGGCTTTTATTTTATTTACATTTTTATATTAGTATGTAATAAGCTCTATTGACGAGTATGTGCATGTATTTATATTGTGAACATTAATTAATCAAATCTCTGTGTGTATAATGACATATACATAGTTATATTTTAAAATGATTAAATTAAAATAAGTTGTGAACATAATTGTAGGTGTAGAAATGCACCTATGTATATATGCGAAGGAAACTGTAATATGATAGATTTTGTGAACATTATAACTTTTCTAAATTATCTCTTTTAAGTTATTAAATTTATAAATTTGTTTGTATTTGCATATAAATCTTAAATCTAGGGAAGACTGTTTTATACATATAGTAGAATTTTGACAACTTAAATCTCTTTTTAAAATAAAGAGAATCAAGGTCAGAAATACCTCTCATTAAATTGTAAACTGAGTACCAAAATTTCAAAGTTGATTTAAAAATAAAGTTAAGAGACAAAAGACAAAATGATTAAACTGGCAGCTGGATCTTTTGTCTTTTCTAAAATTTATTAGAGCTATTAAAACTTAAGAATTTAAAACTAAAAATTGTAAACAACATAATGGCTTGTGAGGGGTGAGAAAGATTTGCTATAAAAACCCTAGTTTGAATTCAAAAGAAGCTGCCTCTCATCATTTAACAAATTAAATATAGCCGGTGCTATGCCCAAATTTACAATGTCAGCAATTGTTCTAGAAAATTGGCCTAGGAGATAGAGGGAGTCCAGAACAGCAGCCTAACAAGAAGCCACTAAGAATGAAGCAGCCCACCTGTTAGTGCCTACACCATGCAAGACACCTCAGCAAGAAAATGATCAGTAATTAAATCTTCCACAGAGCTCTTAACTAAATTGTAATAAATCATTCTAATAATTCTTATAAGCTAGCTATACTATAAATGTGCACAAACTGTTAAACTAAAGTGTACTCTTAATAATTAAAACTCCCTAATACATTCATAATTATTAAGTCTCTTAATGTGATCTCATTTAAAAATAATAATGTTGTAAAGTCTTGCCTAATTAAAGGTTAAACATGATAACTATCTTAGTTATTGTTTTTAATTTATTCAATCTACAAGATATACTTTCATTACTTTGCTTAAGGATATTTAATTAATTGTGCTATACCATCCTTCAGGGTGGAGATTGCTAATATTATAACAGTAGAGAGACAATTAGATGCTCTAATATAATCTTATATTGTTTTTTTAGTGCACACATATATCTCCGATCTGGAAACCTACTTTTGTATATGATGAGCTACTATATTTTTGCTTAGTATAATTCAGATTTGCATCTTTAATAATTATATTAGTTAATGATCATTCCTGCAACCACTGATTTGATGGCATAGGTAAGAAAGAAGGCTTTCTTGTCAAAGCTCTCAAATAGCTCATGTTCACTTCCTGAATGCACCTTCCAACATCTCTAATTCAGTTCTGACATGGGCCAGTGTGAGCTCATCTCAGCTCCAAGAGTATATAAGGTGCCCTGCTTTTAAAAAATCTAATTTCCAGCTCACGAACTAAGTCACATTACCTATAGAGACCAACAGCATTTATGTGATTGACATCCCATTTCACATTTCTTACAGCACCTTGAGATCATTTCCCCACCACAAACACAGTTCTTCTCTGTTGGTAAAATGTTTTTTGCTGTAGGAAGACTACCATGGCCACTTCTGTAGTAGGCAATTCCAACAACTTGAAAGCAGACTGTCTTTCTGCCATTTTATTTTTGGTCATGCAAGTTCTCTCAAAGTGCATGACTTTTGTGTGAGCTCTACAAAATCATGCTTTACCTTCTTCATTTCTTAGATTGTGCCATCTCCCAAGGGGAGTAGGGATGTTTGTGAAATAGTTAGAATTTGTAGCACCTTATACTACTTCCACTAGGTTTAACACTAACAATTTTGGACTGCCTATTGGTGTAGTTTTCATCATTACAACTACAGACACCTTGACATGATACGCTGTTGATTATTCAATACTAGCATGTATAGAAAATGTCATAACATGTTGCAGATAAAGTTCCTATGCTTTCAATATGGGTGTAATGTTCACTGCTTCACCATCAAGTGTTTGAACAGTTTACAGGCCATAAGATGTATGAGCAGCCTTGTAAATGGCATATTTCTGTGCTTTTGCATGGAAACAGTGCCATCAGGTGGTGTGGATCACCTGATGTTGTAGTAACATAAATTTAATGAAATTAAAAAAAATATATTACTTATATAATTTAATTAATTATAAAGAAATATTGCATTGTTAAGTAGAAAAATTTGAATAGTGTAATAAAAGATGTGTTATTTTTTATATTCTAAAAGCAATGATAAAACAGAGAAATGCTTAAAAAATTGTGTAATTTATCAATAAATACTGATATTCCTTGCAAATGACCAATAAAATTTCTACTGAGACTAAAAAATTTATGAAGAAAAGAAGGAATATGAAGATATACAAACATGAAGAATTAAACAGGATTGAATATCACGAATTTTGTAAAATGGAGTGGAAAAGAGTTGAAAATGATATAAGAATGTATAACTGTGAACTAATAAAAAAAGCTGTACAAAGGGATAAAAGTCTCAAGAGGGTAAAACAACATTTTGGTATTGGTAGGAAATTTATATCTCCAATAAGAAAAAAGATGGAATTATTACTAAAAAGAGAGATGACATCGTGAAATGGGTAGAAGACTTCTATCAAGAATTATACAGTAAGGAAGAACAAGTACTTCCTATATCTATTATATCTTCCATATTTCCCAGAATTTTAAATAAAAAAGTGAGACGTGCAATTAAATTTATGAAGAAATGAAAAGCTCTAGGTAATGATGAAATTCTAATTGACATATTAAAAGAAGCTGATGAAGAAATAAAAATTTTTAGCAATGTTATATACCAAATTTCTAAATGATAAAGATGTACCAGATGATTGGAAGAATGCAGTATTAATATTAATATTTAAAAAAGATGGTAAAGAAGATATTATAAATTACAGACCTATTAGCCTTTTATCAGTTTCATACACATTTTTTACCAAGTAATTACAACTCATCTACAGAGAACATTGAATTTTCACCAACCAAGAGAACAAGCTGGATTTAAAAGTGGTTTTAGTATAGTAGATCATATTCAGACATTGAGAGAAGTTATAGAAAGGATAAATGAATATGAGTTGCCATTATGCTTTGGATTTGTAGATTATGAAAAGGCATTTGAGTCAGTGACTAAAGCATTGGATCATCAAGGTATAGATACAGGATATTGTCATATTTTAAAGAATATTCATAAAAATACAACAGCAACAATTAGATTACATAATGATACTAGCAAAATCAACATTGAGAAGGGTGTAAGACAGGGTGACTCCATATCTCCAAAACTTTTTACAGCAGTGCTGCAAGAAGTATTTTATGGATTAAAATTGGAAGCTAAAGGAGTGAAAGTAAATGGAGATTATTTAAGTCATTTAGATTTTTCAGATGATGTAGTTGTTTTTGCAAATAATGGTTTAGAGATGCAGGAAATGTTTCAGGAGTTATCAGATGAAAGTAGGACTAAAAATAAATGTTAATAAGACTAAAATAGTGTTTAATGGATTTTCTCAAAATATAAAAATATAGATTGATTATGATGAGTTAGAAGAAATTAACATTTACAAATACCTTGGTCATATTATTAATACAGATGGAAACAGAATGGATGAAATTAATCATAGAATTAAAATTGCTTGGAGTGCTTTTTGAAAAAATAACTTGGTACTAAAAGGAAATATGCCTAAGTGTTTGAAAAGAAAGGTTTTTAATAAATGTGTTTTACCAGTTATTACTTGTGGATCTGAGACTTGGACACTTAATAGAAGAGAAATAGAGAAACTTCAGACCACTCAAAAAAAGTATTGAGAGATGTATATTGGGCGTAACAAAAAGAGATCAAAAATGCAATATATGGGTAAGAGAACATATGGGTGTTACTGATGTCATTGAAAAAATTTAAAAACTGAAATAGAGTTGGTTTAGACATATTGCTAGAAGAGATAATAATAGATGGGCAATTGAAATCTTAAACTGAGTTCCAAGAGATTTTAAAATATCCAGAAAGAGACCACATGTGAGATGGATGGATGAAATAAGAACGTGTGCAGGGGTGTTGTGGAAAAAAAAGCTTAAGATCAGAGAAGATGGAGTGAGCTTTGAGAGTTCTTTATCCTGCAGTGAATTGATAATAGTTGTTGTTGATGATGATGATGATGAGCAATATTGCTTTAAAAAATGATTATTTAAAACACACTTTAAAATCCATTAGCTATATATATATTTATTTAAAAATTTTCAATAATAAATGGCAAAAATATTCTGATAAAAATTGAAGCATTTTATATATTTTGCTAAACTGATATAATATAAAAATGATCTGTTCTTGAAAATTTTTTTTCTGTTTATATTTTGATGATAAATATTCAGCATCAAATGCAAATTATTTGTTTTATAGTTTATACAGAGCTGAGAACAAAAATGAATAAACTGGCATGACATTTTAAATAATTTAACTTTTTCATACAAAGAAAGTGTGTTCTGAAAATATATTTCTATATTGAATTAATGTTATGTAATCTTGTGCAGACATTAAAACACTCAACAATACTGTTTTTTTTTTTTTTTGTAAAAAAATGAAATTTTAGCATGTTACCATGAATACAGCTTATGGATCAATTGAATTTTTTCAGTAAAGAATGTGGATATTAAAACTACATTTTACTAATTGTTTTTAATATTTTTGAAATAGAAGCATAATTTTGGGAGAAAATTGTGTACACAATGTATATAAAATATTGGCAATTTTACACATATTAAAGATAACTTTAACGTCTTTATAAAAATTTTTATTGGGTATTAAACTGATTGTCCATATTTTCTTGGTAACATTATAATCTACCACTCTAATATTAAAAACTAAAAACATAATCTAGCAGATTCACTTGCTATTAAAAATAATTTTTAGCATAAATTTAAACATTTTATGTTTTTGTTTTTTTTTGGAAATTAACCAGCAACTGCTACAATTAATATATGACACCACTAAAGATTTTTATATATTTTAATTTTGTAGTTTTTTTTTAAATGAACAACTTATTTATTTCAGTTCCTTCATAGATATGTTTGTATTTTGCAAAAATCTTATTAGTTTGACTGTGTAAGTTCTATGCCCCCTTTTTGTCAGATTTAGTGGTATCTCATACTATTTATAGTCTAAACATAAGTATTTTTTCCATTTTTTCCAATTGCTCCTATTTTTAACTGTTGTAGATAAATATTATGATACTGTTTGTAAATAATACTGACAATAATAAAAAGCAATTTTATTGCATTATAATAACTGATTATGAGAAAGCAATCAACTTATTTCATTTAGAAACTATTCTATAACAAAACTATTTTTTATTTCCCTAGTTTTGAGATTTTAGTTATATATTTTTAATGTTTTTATACAAATATATGAATTCTTCTTGTATTTCAAAAATATAATACTTATTGTTAATGACATCTATATTTAAAAAATGCAGAATGATAATTATATAAAACAAATACTTTTAGGGTCATTTTGACATATTGTTTGTAGCATTTATATCATAAAACTGTGCTATAAGTGTTGTGTACATTTTAATATTAGAAGTTACTAACATATTCTAGAAATTTCACTTGTTATTAAAAACAACTTTTAGTACAGAATTAAATATTTTCTCATTTTTGTATGTACTTTTAAAAATTAATCCATACAAAATAAATTTTATACAGCTTAAGTCTATGTTTAACTTCTTTATAAAACTGTGCTACAGATATTAAATTTTAACTATGTATTTTTTTTTAAATTTTGGCTGATATAATAATTTAATGATGTGACATTAAAAGTTACTGCCATATAAAATTTATCTGGTTAATTTACTACTTATTTGTTTATGCTATGCAAACAATAGGGAATTTTATGCAGTTTAATTTTTCAATTACTTTCATTATAAAATATATAATAGATAGAAAATTCACTGTGTAATATTTGTTTATGTTAGCTAAACATCCATTGATTAAATTTAA
>JAQFVV010000330.1:111588-183108 GCA_028023455.1 Epiperipatus broadwayi | reverse complement strand
TTAACTTGCTTAATTATGAGCTACCATATAGTTTCCATTACATTATTTATATAACCGGGATAATTTTGTCTTTCTTCAATTTAAATGGAATGCAGCAAGTACGTTCCATTACAATATATATTCCTCTGTATACAATGAAAATGGAATGATGTAGTTAAAATAAAATCTTACACAGAATGGTTAGGTTGTCATGACTAGTGGATTAGCCATTATGATGTTAGAAATAATAATAATAATAATAATAATAATAATAATAATAATAATAATAATAATAGTAATAGTAGTAGTAGTAGTAGTAGTAGTAGTAGTAGTAGTAGTAGTAGTAGTAGTAGTAGTAGTAGTAGTAGTAGTAGTAATAATAATAATAATAATAATAATAATAATAATAATAATAATAATAATAATAATAATAATTTTAAACCGTGAGATTGAAGTTTTCCCATTTAGGGAAAACTTCACCACCAATAGTGCCACATCAGTCCATCCCTCAGGGCTCACCTCTCAGTGCCTTATTGTTCACTGCCTATATCAACCCTCTTATAAAAATAATAGAAAATGAATTTTCAGGAGTCTACGTGCCTACAATCAATGACAACATCTCATGTATCGCATATATGGATGATATAGCAATATTTCTATCATCCCAAAAACAAATTCCCAAACTTCTTAAGATACTTAATAATTTCACAAAAGAATATAAGCTAACATTTAATATGGAGAAATCATGTGCATGGCAGATCTTCACCGGTAATAGCATTACTAAAGTTTTCAAAGGTAGACCAAGCACATTCCTTGGGTTCAATTTTTATTTACGACATTCACCTATGAGATCGCTCATACAGAAAAATTTGATAGAGAAAGTGGAAAAAACTGTCAATTCACTCTCCAAAGCCTATCTCTCTCTATATACAAAAATGGCCTTGCTTAACATGTTAGTGATCACAAAAATCTCTTATTTTACTCCAACAATCATTTATACCAAAGCATTTACAAATAAGATAGACTCCTTATGCAGGAAATTATTCTGGGAGATCGGAAGAGCGATTATCTCAATATCAATAAAACGCCTAAGAAAACCCCTTTCACAAAATGGCCTTGGCCTTCACTCAATACATGTCTTCAGAATACAAAAAACATTGAACATAATATCTACATGTGCAAAAAAATTCCCATATTTAGAAATTTCTGCCAAGATTACTCCTACAGATAGACCACCTCCTCTTCAAGGATATCTGAACACACTACTTACACCATTATTAACAATCCACACTCTTAACTTTAAACCACCACAAGCCAAATATAAATATTGGGAAGTTTATCAACTTCTACATCCAAATCAAGATGATGTACAAACACCACTTCATATTAATAATAAACAATTAGATCGGAAGAGCAAACTGTAGGGACTTGAACCAAAATATTTTGACTTTCTCCTAAAGATAAATCTGGACTCGCTACCTACACAATACTTTTTGAGATATCAAAGAAACTATAAAGATATAGATGATATATGTAATCTTTGCCATAGGGACTCGGAGACACAAAACCACCTTTTCTTCTCATGCTCAAGTCTAGAAAACATTCGTGAAATCATTAGCACTTCACTCAAAGATAAAAAAATCAATATGATAGCCCTTTTTGACTCTTTTAAAAGGGGTGTCTTTGCTGAAATAAGAATCTGCACATTTTTACTCTATGCCTTATGGTGTACAAGGTGTAATTTCATATACAATCATAATCCCAGAAGACATCCAAACACGTTCAGAAATAAGCTGAAAACCATACGTAGGAAGAGCACACGTCGATTACAGAACAAACTAAGTACATTGACACCTGGAATATACAAGAACTTATATAAAAGCACACAAAAAAACTATATTTAACATGGATCCTTGTGCCAGTTCTAAAGTCAACTGACACAAACTAGACGCATTCCTGCTTTAGTTTAATTGAAGTATATCTAATTGAATATAATCGTATGATTGAGTGAATATCATTGACTTTATTGAACTGTTTTTTTCTCTTAGATACTTCTAGTTTGATAAAGCATACAGGTACTGATCAAATCATTGTACATATGCAGTTTTGTGAAAACAATTTATATATAAGAAATATGTTGTCAAATGTAACTTGTGTAACCTTTTAGAACACTAATAAAGTTTATCCTTTGAAACATAATAATAATAATAATAATAATAATAATAATAATAATAATAATAATAATAATAATAATAATAATAATAATAATAATAATAATAATAATAATAATAATAATAATAATAATAATAATAATAATAATAATAATAATAATAATAATAATAATAATAATAATAATAATAATAATAATAATAATAATAATAATAATAATAATAATAATAATAATAATAATAATAATAATAATAATAATAATAATAATAATAATAATAATAATAATAATAATAATAATAATAATAATAATAATAATAATAATAATAATAATAATAATAATAATAATAATAATAATAATAATAATAATAATAATAATAATAATAATAATAATAATAATAATAATAATAATAATAATAATAATAATAATAATAATAATAATAATAATAATAATAATAATAATAATAATAATAATAATAATAATAATAATAATAATAATAATAATAATATCAGTAGTGGTGGTAAAACAGAAATAAATTCCAAAGATAAATATTATATCCTTTCTAAATATAAGTAAACTGAGTATGTGAAATTTACTTGACACAAACTCATCAAGACCAAAATAAAGAAATAACATGATGGTTAAAGAGTTCTCATGATTTAAGGTCAATGTAGCTGATATTACTAAAATTTGTCTCTCATTTGTCTCTCAGATGAAGTTTGATGATCAGATGGTTGGGTATAAAGCTTTTAAAGGAAAAATAAGTTAGTGAAAGAAGACTACATTGTGTTGAATTTACTATATAGTATGACTGATTAGTCAAGCATCAGTGTCCTAGTTTTTAGCATAGCTATCTTTCAAGCAGCTGGCCCAGGTTCGCTTCCCATTCAACAAATTTGATAAATGAAAAAAAAAGTATAACTGATTATCTTCTACCACTGAAATTCTTCATTGTATTAACAAAGGGTAATAGTGATAAAATTCACTTTGCTCAATAAAAAAGTTCAGTTTATGAGAGCTTATGTTTGAATCTTAGAATCCAGAGAAGAAAAATATCCATTCTTTCTGGATATCATTAAAATATCATTTTTTTCTTCTTGGAGATTCTAATGTATATTGTTGTACAAGTAATATTCTTTGTCCAAAAAGTTATTGGAAACAATTCTATTGGTGAAATAAATTCAAATGGTCATACATTATTGAATTTTTGCACAATTTGTAGAATGATTAGCACAAAGACATTGTTTGGGCCCAAAAACTTATATATAGAAACACAAATGCATGCAAGTTCATAACCATGGCATTTAATAGATTACATTTTAGTTAGCCATCAATACAAAAAAGTTCACATTATGTGAGTACTTATAAGCAAAAATTGTTGGATATTTTAGATTAGTGCACCCCAAAATTAAAATGATACTTGCATTAAAAATATATATTATTCCAAATCATATTCCCAGGAAAACTGTTTATCCTTTACAACAATCACATATATGTCATCAATTTCAACAGTTACTAAAAAGTAAGATTGCTAATTTACAGAAATCAAGAAATGTGTCAATGATAAAAGTAAATCTATTCTTCTGTTTATTAAAAATCATGGCTAATTTTGCAATAACAATAATTAAAAGAATGAAATGTGGCATTTTCTTAACAGAATAATGAATTAAATGGGGATTTTTAAAATAGAGATCTAAATGCAGCAACTCAACAACTAACAAGATAGCTTAAAAATGAATGATGAATTAAACTGCAAAGAAGATGCAAACATTTAATTATTGTGGTCAGTCTAAAACTTTTTGATTCATTGAAAGCAATATAAGAATCTGAGACATGATATCATAATCCTATAATATTCAGCAAAGTCAGTCTTTTATATGAGGACAATGATATTTTGAACAGGTGAAAGAAGTGTTTTTATAGGCTGATGACCTTTAATGACATATCTGTTTTATTTAATGTAGATTTGGAGAACATTATGCAGCTTTGTGAAGTCTCACTAGTTTATTATAATATTAAAATGGATAAGTAATAGATCCTAATAAATTACATGAAGTTTTAAAATATGGTGACGCTCTCTTAACTTGAAAAATGTTGAATTTTTTTAGAAATATAAGTACCCATGAATCTATGGCCTGATCTTAAAGATGCTTTTATTGTTACAGTTTTTAAAAACAAAGGGGAAAAACAAGATTGCTATAATTGTCATGGAATATATTATTATCCACTATAGCAAATATTCTTCAATAATTTTAGTTGAATATGGTATTATAGAATCAAAAAAACACTATACAAGGTGGTGGGTCCCAAAAATAACCAGAATTGTTCTCTAGTTTGCATTCCTGTTATAGTATATGCTTCTGCTACTAAATATTTTTGCAGGAACCTTTCTGCATCAATCTGATA
This sequence comes from Epiperipatus broadwayi, assembly GCA_028023455.1. Lineage (NCBI taxonomy): Eukaryota > Metazoa > Onychophora > Udeonychophora > Euonychophora > Peripatidae > Epiperipatus > Epiperipatus broadwayi. The sequence continues at coordinate 178,556 of JAQFVV010000330.1, read as the reverse complement.
AATGACATCACTGTGTAAAATTGTGGCTTCATGCAGTACATTTTTTGTAAAATGTTTGCATATTTATCAATTTTTATTATAGTTGAAATGTTTGAATAACATACAGCTGTGAAATTCTATTTGCTGTTAGGGAAAACAGCAGAAGAACCTATCATAATGCTTGAAAATGTATACAAGAAGTCTGCCCTGGGAAAATCATAAGTTTAAAACTGATATTTTCACTTCGGTAATAGTGAATTATCAATAGCAGACCAACATCATTCAGGGGATGTTTGACCTTTCAAATGAATAAAAATGTGAGAATTCATGAACCGATTTTGGAAGACCATCACAAAAGAATTGAAGAACTTGTTGATTTATCTGATATATTCTGGAGTACCTGCCAATGAATTATGAATGAAAAGAATTGCAGAAAAATCTGGGCCTCACATGCTTTCAGTGGTTCAAACACAATTGCTAATGTATGCACTTCGGACTTTTTTTCAAACATTATTATTAGTGATGAAAACTGGTGTTATGCTTAACATTCTGAGATAAAGCAGCAGTCAAGTGAATGGAAAATTTCAAATTTACCACTCAAAAAAGCACTGAGAACAAAGTCCAATGTCAAAACAATGTTAATTTATTTTTTTGGTGCAAGATTCAGAATTCCTTTCTAATGGACATACTGTTAAACAGGCATTTTATATAAAAGTTTTGAAACATTTATATCATGCGGTGAGAAGGAAATCTCATGATTTGTGGTGATGTGGGCAGAGATGGCTCTACTATGACAACACACCAGCACATAAGGCATTGAATATGAAGCAATATTTAACTAAAAATAGCATGAACCACTAATACATCTGCCATATTCACCTGGTTTTATACCTTGTGATTTCTTTCTATTTTCTCAAATTAAAAAAATGCTTCAAAAGAAAACATTTTACAGTCTTGGAAGAAGTCAAAAAAACAATAAAGGTGTTAAAACACATCTCTTTGCAAGAGTTTAAGAACTGCTTTGAAAGGGAAATCATGTTTAGATCAATACATTGCATTAAATGAGGATTATATTGGAGATTCAGTTTATAATACTTAAAAATATATAAACAATTTTCATTACAAACTTCCACTTACTTTTGGATATCCTCTCATATATGTAGTTTTTTTGCCAGGTATATGCAAAAAGGGTGCTTAGAACAAAGAAGCAATTTATATATTGTTTTTTATTGATTTAGCAAGGCATTTGATTTAATTAATAGGACAGTTCTATAGGATTGTTTAAAATTAGTTGTCTTTCTCAAAATTTATTCATATTATACAAATTCTATATGATGGAATGAGAGGAGGTATTATTACTACAGGTGAAAAATATGAAAGAATTTTGAAATAAAAACTCATTAAACAAGGATGAGTTTTTACTCCAATGTTCTTTTCAATTTTTTATGTCACTGACTTTTACAATTGTTTTTAGATTGTTTAGTGAACAGGAATCAAGATACAATACAATACCAGTTAGATAGTGGAATTTTAAATTTGAATCAGTTATTAGTGAACACACCAGCTTCATTTTTTGGATACTGGATTTACAATAAACTGCTGCTGGTGCTATTCTTGCTAATCCAAAAGATGATTTATCTAATATATTTCATGTTTTCAATACATCTTTGTTTTTATGTGAATGTTCAAAAATATTATTCCCTATCAGTTAGAGATAAAAAAGAATTCTCAGCAATTTTTAGCTTGGATTATTATCAACTTGAGAATACAAACCAGTTTAAATATTCTGATAATCATATAAATTGGAAAATGGACTTTAATGTTAAAATACAACACAGCTCCAACATACTGTTTCTGTTTTTAATAAGTTAAAATAAGAGTTTTTCATCACAGAGAAATAAGTACTGGAACTATTTACCTAATTTATGGTACAGAAATGAGACTTTGACATTCTATCAGCACAAAATAAATCCATTAGAAAAGTTTCATTTAAGTATGCCTAAAATTTAAAAATTACAATGGTAAGATCATGAAATCTATCAATATATTCTGTAACTTAATGGATATGGTGCTCTAGTGTCCATTATTGTAAATCACAAATTCATCAGATTAGACATGCAAAATGAATGATCAATAACTTCCTAAAAGGATGTTTTATGATGAACTTGATCATGTTTTTGTGGGACAGATAAATCCCATTTCTGATATAAGGGTTATTTTAGAAACATTCTAAAGAAGAGCAATGTCAATTGTTTCTATTAGAAAAATATGAGAGAGAATAGAATACATGAAAGACCTATAATTAGCCATGTTGTTAGAGTGTTTCAGAAAGAAAAATTATCTGTTGAAGAAATTAAAAGATAACAACATAAAGTAAAATATTATACAAACAGAAAAATACACCAATTTCTTTTTTGTGTAATTGTATTAGTAGTTCACAGATTAATTTATAAATATCATTTCTCAAGTAGTTTTTCTTTTTTTTTCTCTTGGAGTTAGAATTGGTCACATTCATTTAAGAATGGCAGTTTATTATTATTATTATTGTTGTTGTTGTTGTTGTTGTTGTTGTTATTATTATTATTATTATTATTATTATTATTATTATTATTATTATTATTATTATTATTATTATTATTATTATAATTATTATTATTATTATTATTATTATTATTATTATTATTATTATTATTATTGTTGTTGTTGTTGTTGTTGTTGTTGTTGTTGTTGTCATTATTATTATTATGAGTACCAAACTCTCCATACAATAGTGCCAAGGTGTGTGCATTTGGTGGCACTACTGTATATGGAGAGTTTGGTACTCTTATTAAAAGCATGTGTAAGCATATGAATTGGTAATCATGTGATTATTATTATTATTTTTATTATTATTATTATTATTATTATTATTATTATTATTATTATTATTATTATTATTATTATTATTATTATTATTATTATTATTATTATTATTATTATTATTATTAAATTAAATTATAAGTATTAGGAATGCTTAACTAAGAAAAGCTTAAGTTTCAAAGTTTATTTTAATATTATGCTAAGCAACTTTCAATATCTTGATTCTAATTTTATATTTATAGCAATAACTGGTGGACATGAGGGTGATAGGTATAAATATTAGATAAATTTATGTAAATGTATATAAATAATTTAAATTATCCATATTTTCTCTTGATGTACACAATGCTGGCTAAGGTATTTTGATTGTATGTTTGAGTTTGCTTTGGTGCTTTAGAAATATGGATTTTTAGTCCATCTGTAAAAATATTGATGTTTAAATAATCTTGTTGCTAGACTGGCATTTGATTCTTCAAAATAGATCATATTTCAGCTGGCTTAGGTTCAAGCTATTTTGCAGACAGTGTGGAGGGTATCTTAAGTGGGAAGTTTATCTTTGGAATTATTGTTTAATCTATTTACTGATGTAGGAAAATGAAGGCTGATCCTATATAAATCTGAGCATATTTTATTTATATTTCTGAATACTTTGGGAATATATGAGAGTGATATCCAGGATTTGTTGCCAGGTGCTATAGGTCTAGTTCTAATCTTATTATAAAATTTGTTGAAAATGTTAGTGAGTGTTCTATGTTTGAATCCAACAAGGCATAACTCATTAATATATTTTTCAATATTAGACTTTTGGTCTGATTCTAACTTGCATAAGTTTAAATTTCTACATAGAAATGTTGTCAGACTGACATATTTATGTGAGTGTGGAGATATGAATTCAGGATGTATAAAATCTCTGATTTTTTATGGGTTTGATTAACATTTTGTAATTTAATTGGGCACTCTCTCTTTGAATGTATACATTGAAATATTTTTTTTTGAAGGAATATTCCTGTTCTATGGTTCTGATTAATGTAGATTTTTCCATGAGCTTATGTTTGATGTTTTTAATTTGAAGCTCTGGAGCGTATTATGTATATATTACCCCAGATGTAGTTTCCAAATATTTAGGGAGTATATTCATATGTATGCTATTCAGAACAATCTTGGGTATGATTCCACTTGTTAATAGATCTATTGGATAGCCATTTTTTTATTGTGTAGTGTTATCCATTGAAGAGAGTGTTTATATTTTGGTTAATCCAATGTAAAGAATCAATAATAAAACATAATTATCTTCTGTGAATAATTATATATTATTATTTTTTATTTTTTTTTTATTTAACAGATAGTCAATTATTGTTAAACTATGATTTTTTTTTAATATTATAATTAATTTCAACTAAAAAGTATTTAAAAAATTTAAACAACTGATAATAATTTACTATAGATGTTGTCTTCCACATTGTCTATTGTGAGTTATCCCATGGCTGAAAGAACAAATTTAATCATATTGCAATTAAATATTATTGAAACAATTTCCTGAAAATAAATGGAAGTATGTAATCTTGGATTATAAAAGTTTATATTTATTCACCGACGTAAAAAAAAAAAAAAAATCACAAATTTGTTAAGTATGTATATATATTTTACGATTTAACCATTAAACTCTTCAGACTTTTTTCTCAATTTTTGGCTAATAAAAATATAAGTGCATTCATTATTCATATTTTAATTAGCGTTGATCATTTTAATACTCACATTTAGAATTAATAAAAAAATCACTTATCTATGTAATTATTTATGTTTAAAATAAAACATTTAATTAGTGATATATATGTAAACAAGTTGGTTAAAAACATTGTGCGTGGTTTGATTAATTATATATATATATAATTTTTGTCATATAAATATTTCGTATATTTTTATATATGCACGTGTGTGTAAAAATTATTATGTATATGGATATATAAATTATGACTAAATTTTATTAAGTTGTCTTCTAGCTTCATTTCATTTAAGATTTTTTCTCCCAGCAAAAAATAATATAGTTTTTATTCTTGTATGAAAATAAATGCTTAATTTATTTCCTCATATATAAATATTACTTATTAAACAACTAAAACATCGCATGACCACCATTTTTTAAGCTTACACGACCTGTTAATGATGTAGAAATTTTCATCAAACAGTAATGCCACCAATCGATCCTGGAAGGTTTGTGTATCAAAATCCTTATTTAATACCTACTTATTCAATATACTCCAGACTTTTGTGGTTTTTCTCATTGAAGAATGTTCAATTTGAAAGCACTGTACCTAGATATTTAGATCCAATGTAATTCTCTGGCAGCTATATTTTATCATTTTAGTTAACTATAGAGCTATAGTACCAAAATGAAAATAGAATGTTCATATAGCCATATAGATTTGATCCCATTTCAGTACCAATTCATGTGGGTATCTCTAATTTTTTAATAACCATAGTCACCATCATCCTTTGGTCAGGATTGGTATTAAATTTCTATAATACCAAATCATCGCCATTTATTATGCTTAAAGAATCTGTTAAAACAATGTTTTTAATTTGGATTCATAGCTTTATAGTAAATTAAGAAGGTAAAATGTGGCTCATGAAAGGTTGCATTAGATCCAAAAATTTAGATGCAGTGATTTCATATATAAGGCTCCTCAATGATGAAAGTCACAGACTAGAAACTAGCCTGGGATATTAGATGAGTAGGCACTTGATAGGAATTTTGATGCATAAACCATTTAGCATTTATTGATTACTACTACTGTTTTAATAATATTTATTTCTAAATATTATATATATGTTAAAACGAAGATTTGCACGGGTTAAATATATAAAATACATATTTTGCGGGTTCATCCGTGTTAAAAACTTTTAATATCAATATACTGACGTTTCGACTTGGTCACACAAGCCATCCACAGAGTTATAAAAAGGTAGAAAGACGGTTGTAGAGGCGCTACAATCACTGGTTTGAATAAAACATTAAAAATCCCACCAATAGCAAAAATGTTAAATTTAAGAATGTTTTTTAAAGAAATCTTTCCAAATAGGAGGAAGTTTTCTTTAAAAAACATTCTTAAATTTAACATTTTTGCTATTGGTGGGATTTTTAATGTTTTATTCAAACCAGTGATTGTAGCGCCTCTACAACCGTCTTTCTACCTTTTTATAACTCTGTGGATGGCTTGTGTGACCAAGTCGAAACGTCAGTATATTGATATTAAAAGTTTTTAACACGGATGAACCCACAAAATATGTATTATATATATATAAAGACATAATACATTCTTCTACTGGTTTGGTTGATGCAAAAGTAAGATTTTATTAAAAATATAGATGCTATAAATAATAATATGTCATTATTGTCAACAATTCTTAAGCGGTTTGAGTGTTGGAATGACAGAATTGGAATCAATCTGAGGTCTGACGCTCTAATACTTCCGAATCTGGTGAACTCTTATTATAAATAAATTTTTATATAAAATAAATGAATAACTCAGATAGGATCTAGAAAGATTCCATCTACTTTCCTTTGGTAGTTAGTGTGTTAATTAAATTACTAGATTTTTAATTATCATTTAAATTTAATTAATCTTGAATCCAAAGAGTTCTCATGCCATGGCGAAATGCTATAATTTACCAAAACACCAGTGTTGTATTGATAAATTATGTGTAAATACGAGTCAAGATACGTACATATATATGCTCTTATATTTATATACACTCCTGCACTTTTTATGTTTTTAATACATTAAAATATTTATCTTAATTCCGAATACTGTTTGACAGTCAGTATTTAAGTTGATAATTAATTAGTTTTATTTTTTTTTTAATTAAATAAAAAGAATCTAATACTTTGAAGAGATTTGAAGATTAATTCTTCAGAAATTTTATTTAAGATTGTGTTTCCTTACAAAACAAAGCAATAATCTTAGAAAATCTATTGTAAGTTTTGTTTTTCAAAATCTTATTTATTATCTACTATATTGAGCTGAAACATAAAAGAAAATAGATGAGTATTAAAAGAAAGATTATCTAAAGACACACAAAAGATAGAAAACTAAATTAAATCTTAATTTAATTGAAAGACTATTTATTAAATATATAGTTTATAATAAATATATGTCATGTACCACAGAAGTAATACTTAAATTAATCAATAGAACATAAGTAATCTAATATCAAAGAAATACTACAGATACTACCTATTTGTAGTATTGCTTGGCATTTGTAATACTGCTTGGCAGCAGAAACCTTATATTCTATTGAAGTTATCTAAGCATGAGAGTTGTGATACGTGATTTAAATGTAAGAAATTAGCTGTTGTCAATTATGATTTATTTATAATGTGTATATGTTAAATCTATATTTTAAAATATGAGATAATTGAATTGGGTTCAATTTTAGTGTGAAAACTTAGTTTCTCATCACAATCATTTGTAAGATAACATTCCAATTTTATCAGTCACATATGTCAGCATATGAATATATAAGCAAGCAAATAGTTGAAATAACTGTCATCAAATATTCCAGCACTTAAATTGGCTTCCCATCTCATATATTGACTAGCAGAAAATAATACCCATCCTGTTAAAATTTTTATTGAGTTTCATTCTATCACTGCACATAACGCAGTGAATGTGTAACCTTGACAATTAAAGAAGAAATGAACACAATCACAATTTTCTATTATAAATATTTAAAAATCAAGTCTCTATTGACTTAAATATTGATTAATTAAATAATAATATCCCTTGATGTTTTGTATTACTATAAATTATTTGAAATTAAATGTAACATGTCTCTCAGATACAAATATTTTATTTTATCTATTTCTTATTTTAATAAAACAAATTGTTAATGTAACAAATGAAAACTATTTTTGTCTAAAACAAAGTTGTTAGTTTATGTTATATATATATATGTGTGTGTGTGTAGCGTTGAATTAATTCCAATATTTTTTACTTAAATTACTAATAAAATAATTAATTAATAAATTATGATTGATTCTCTGTGATTTTGATATGTAAGATAAAAAAAACTACAACATTATAATACGGTTATAATCTTGTTTTTTTTTTATTAAGGAAGCAAGCAATATTTGTTTCAAAACTTCTGCTTATAAAATTGTATATATTCTTGAGTGTGAATATAAATACAAGGATGAGTTTAATAGCAAAAAGATAGTTTTAAACAGAATGAGAGTTGTTATTAGTCTTCATACTTGTCAAAGTTAGCCAGACAAATAAATATGGGGGTGGAGGTTGTGTGATGCATAATAGTGCATATGTGCATAATAGGTTGTACCTGACTTATAAAAATTATCAGCTTTGATCATTGCCGTCGTTTATCTTGTCTTCCTATCAAACAGAATATTTTATAAAAATAATTTATATGCGAAGCTGATTTACTTTTATGTTTAAACCAGTTAGTAAAATCTAATCTTGAGAGATTATGATGCATACATACAGAAGCATAGATAAAAGAAACCTAATTGGAAAAGTATTTATAAGTACTTAAATAATATAGACATAGATGTAAAAATCCAATTGTTGAAAAAATTACATGTAAGCTGTGCAGAATATTTGAAATAATAATTATAATGAAAAAAAATCCACTGTAATTTATATATGAAGCTCTAATATGTATATATATATTATGTAAAAGCTATAAATAGTTGTTATAAATATACTACTATATGTTCCAAATAATTTTAAAGATAAAATAATATATATATCCTAATTAATCAGTAGCGCTTTTAATCACGTGGTAATCTTTATCTACTGCAAAGTAATACAAAAGTTTATTATCAAGTGATTTCCCATGAATTATGTATGTCAGTATTTACTGCTTGTCTATTTATTATATTAGTTTTGAAATTATTTTTGTAATATTGCTTCATTAAATTTTCTCTTTTTATAATTTCTTTCTTCTATTAATATTTGTTTCATTTGCATTAAAAGTAAATTTAAAATTACAAGATTTTTCATGATCGAAGAATACTGAGGTAGTGTGTAATTATTTATATATGTAGAAATGTAGACATGCATCTATGTATGTAAGTATATATGTATGCATGTATGTATGTATGAAGCACAAATGGTAATGATTTTCTTGCAATTAAAATATACGTATAGATAGTGTTATTTTTAGTACTTAAAAAATACAAGAATAATCTTTGATTTGTTTTTGTTTAGCAAAAGTTACATTTCTCCTATAAATGAAGAAAACAATTGATGGGATAGGCACTAAATAGGGATTTTATGCACAAGCCTTCTGGCATCCATTGATTACTCTGATTGGCACATGGTGGCACTACTGTATGGAGAGTTTTGCCTTGTTTAATAACAATTATGTGCTAGTATAAGAGATGATGATCATGTGAAATTACAATTAACATATTTGTATAATCAATTATAAGAAATAATTATATTATTGATAATAGTTTTAAAAGTAAATTAATATTAATAATTGAAATTATTATAGTGGATTCGTATGACATTTCCATATAATGTAATAATTTATATTAAAAGCAATTAATTATTAATATATATATATATTAAATGCTGTGTGTGCATGGATATATATAGATTCATTTATTGCTTTTATATTCTTAACATGGTTTGGCAAATAAAAGTTAAAGGAAATGAATACATAATAACGGCAATATTCATTTGCTTTGTTTTTTGTTTTTTAAATAGGATTAAACTTTATTGGTATAAAATGTTTTACAAAAATTGATTTACATAGTATAATATGGAGATGTAAAATGATATACTAGTATTTCCAAAAATTGATCAACCTATGAAAACTCATGGCATTACTCCATGAGATGATTAATTATTAAAAGTAAATTTAGGTTGCAATTAGGAATTATTTGTAAAGTCTAGAGTTTAAATTTGAATAGCATTTTAAGAGTACAATATTGAAAAACCCAATTGGCAGCAAATAAGTTGAGGAATAGGAAAACACTTGAGATAATATAAAAGATTGGCTAAGTTAATTTACCGTTTAGTTCTCCAGAATGGCCTTGAATGGCCCCAGAAGAGAGCAATCCATTATACGTTGGAAGACTTCTGGAGCACAAGGAAAAAAACTAAACTTTTAAATGTCTCTGTTGAAAACCATTATAATCCATCACGAAAAATCACATGAACAACAAAGGGCCAACCCTATCAATAGCCACATTGGAAATAAGAGAAATAAATAAGGCAAATCACTTGTAATTAAAACCATTACATCAAACTGCACCTTACTTTGCAATAACACATGGATGAAATCATTTATAAGAATAACACTTAAAAAATTGCTAAAAAATTTTATTTTTCCTTTCCTATGGGTAAGAAAATCAACATCGGAAATGATCCCTATAGCATCCTCATCCCAGCTCCCATACTCAAGAAAACTAGAATTTAGGCTCCCAGGACTCTTCCCAATGACCAAACCCTCTTATCCACTCAGAAAAACTGAATGAAATGAAGAATTTTCATTAAAAGGCAAAATCATTCTAGAAATCTTTTGATAATTTGCACAACATTTTTATAAAGATTAAATTATTCTTACTAGTAATAATGTGTTGACATAACTTGTATATGAAAAGAGAGCTAAAAAAACCCGTCTTTTAAATAGGAATAGTTTTAGAAAAAATTAATTTCCTATACAAAGAAAAAAGGAATTTAAATGGGGAGCCAGAAACAGAGTCAACTGGATTTCTTTGCTCTCTCTCTCTAATGGATTATTTGCTTTGATTTTCATTCTATGGAAATAATATACTTTAAAAAAATTAAAATTGAAAACGATCTGTTTTTATTGCATAAAATTTATCAGATCTTTAATTCATTATCACTCAGATTATTACTGATTAATTAAAAAATTTATTAATTATTATGTTAAAATATTCCAGTGAAATTATTTAATAACTAGATAAGGAATTTTTTTTTTTCACTATTATTCACATAAGTTAAGAGTTTTTTTTACGATCTGAGAACTTAGTTCCAGATATAATGGTATTTGAGATATGTGTATTTAAATATCTATATAAAGCTTATAAGCATTATTTAGGTAGCATTAAGATAATGGTGATCTGTAATGTCAAAATACTTTATTTACATTTCATGATGATACTTACTACTTTATTTATGATCAGTGTACTCATAGTACTGTATCACCTTCAGCATTGATGATGATCGGTATTGATAAAATGCTCCTCATTAGTTTTATAGCATTTAGTATTACTTTCATTTACCATTTATAGTATATGCATACAATAAAAATATTGATGATTGATTTTTAAAAATATCTATTTCCATAATTGGCTATGTTTTTGTTTATAATTAGTCTAAGATTTTATAGTATGCCTCTCTTAAATCCACTCATACAAGATGACTTTTGATTATATACTTCTGATACTAAACTTATTACTTATGTTTGCTTCTAATGATGATTTTATGATTTTTTTTTTTGCTTTCTTCATATCTTATACTACTGCAAATTCAAACCCATCTCTGTGCCTAATGATGATCAAGTTATTAAAGTCAGAGCTTAGGGCTTGCACTTTATATGTAAAAAACAAAGATCTCTATATGTTATTTAAAGTGATGAAAGGTATAATTTAATTAAAAAAATATACAAGAAGAATAAATAAAAATATGGGTATTAAATAATAGTTTATTGATTAATAGGTACTAAATCTATCACAACTACATACATATAGAGTTCATATTTAAATTAGACCAGAAAAAAAAAAGCAAGATATTTTGAGAATGGATGGTTTTGTCTATTGTAGATTGTTTAGCTATATATTTATTTATGATTATGGATGAAATTGCCTTTGGATTGAGAACAAGATGTTGTCTGTAAGTCCATGGTGGGGTTTCAGTTCTCTCACAATCTAAATCTCAAAGGAGCAAGTCTTTACTTTAAATTGATCCTCAACTTTTATGTATTTTATCAGAATTAGCTTCTGAAAGTAATCAAATCTTCATAAACAAAGCTTAAGATTGCAATAATTTTTTATTTATTTGTTTTTAGAATTTAAGTGATGTATAGAGTTTAATTTGAAACATCTCTTTTGGACTTTTTATGCTATGATGAGTATTTTATTGAGTGATGGTGGGGTACTTTGTTTACTTCAGAAAATAGGGACACGGGATATCTGTTTAATTGTCTAAATTCCAGATGAATTTCTGGAAAAAAGTGGAATACATAGTTTGATATGCGAAATTTATTTTATTGCATGCATGTATATTTATAAAAAATATTAAATATTATGAATAAATTATGAATGTGCTTCATAACATTTTCTTTTTACTCAAGAAACGAAATTATGATACACATCATCCCATTACATACAATACAGAAAATGTGTTAGTATGTGCATACATATATATTTCACGCTAAAGAATATAATAAATTAATGCCATCAAAATTTATATATATATAAATATTTAAAATAGATTCCAGTTTGACTTTAATACTGATTATTATTTATTCATGACACTTAAACTTTACACGCCATTGGATTTATATGCCAAATTAGATCACCCTGATATGTAACATAACATAAAATTTTACTTTTAATTCTGTACTCATCATCTAATTTAATAACTAATTAGTCTTTAATGTGTCAGACATGATTGTAAATATAAATTCTAAATTACAATGTATATTTTACTTTTTGTGCAAATAAAGATTATTTTGAAAAAAAAAAAAATTAAATAATAATATTTTTGATATTTTGAAATATAGTATTAGAACTTATTTAAAATTAAATATAAAATATTCTTTCACATACAAATATTTTATTTCTGATTTTGATAAAAATAGAATTTTTAGATTAACAATTGGGGAAAACTATTTTTATTTAAAACAAAAGCATTTCCATTAACAGACATACACATATTAATTCTAATATATTTTTAGTTGAAGATTAACACTGTTTTTTTTTTTTTTAATTAAAAAACTATTTTCGAATGTTAGTAGTTTTATGTAAGAAATAAAATCAAGTGTTGCTAATACAGTTATAATCGCATTTTTTTTATTAACGAAAAAAAAAAACAACTCCAATCCTTTGCTTAAATATTTTTGTACATTATTTAATAGAATTATAAATACTTGGAACAATTTAACCGAAAAAGACAAAATATGTGTGTAGCAGACACCGATTGTGGTATTTGAATTTTTGAAATTATAGAAGCTAAATATGAGTATTTTTCTTACTTATCCGTTAATCAGTGCATGTTATATAAGCAATCTATATACGAAGTTGACCTATTTACATGTGCAATCACATTAAATTATGGTATATACAGAAACATAAATAAAATAATCTAGTGCTGAAAAACTTTTAGTGGTATGTACATTCATCGTTTGAGAAAAGCACATATATGTTGTGCAAAATAATATTTCACATTAATTGTAATGAAGACGAATCTATTATTGCTTTTATAAGAAACTGTTATAAATGCTGTATGAAGCACTGATAAAAAAAAATTCTGGTGAGATAACATATGTATGTAATTCAATTCATTTTTTTTAATTTAATGTACATATCTATAGCCAAATGCTAATTATAGATTGCAAACAAAAAGGTAGATACAATATCAAAAAGATCAAGAGAATATAGAAAATAGATAAAAAATCATTAATCAGACATGATATTTTTAAGACCTTAAAAAATGTATTAATATTAAGTTGAAAAAGATTTTCACCAACAAAATCTAAATTGTAAACACTGAATAAATGAAAAAACGGAGGCATTTTCAAAATATCACATCTACAAGTTTCATTGAATAATAATATGCTTGAGTTTTATACTGACAAGAATTCAAATGAAGTTTTGTAAATATATTATAAGAAATACTATTTTTGGTAATTTGTATAAACAATTTATATCTCTTAACTCTTTTTTTTTTTTTATCAAAAAAGGCATATTACAATCTTTTTTCAATTGACAATTTTTTTTAATTAATTTCATTTTACTTATGCATTTTTAAGTATAGATTCCATAAAACTGATCGGAATTAGAAAGAAACAAAGAGAGAAAAAGTTTTATATGTTTTAGTATAAAAGAAAATGCAAAAAAAGTTAGTTTTATTGTATCAAAAAACAGTACCTTTTCTTGTATTTTAAAAAAAAAACTTTTATAAAACAATTTTTGGAATAAAATAGCGGAAATATTTAAATAAAAAACAAATTTAACAATAATCACTAGTAGACATCTCAATTGAAAAAAATGAAATGCATTATTTTTTTAAGTTTCTTTAAAATGTTAGCTTGTGCTATAAATGTGTTTTTGTTGTTATAGTTAAAAAGTTTTTCTTTATGCCTAAGAGATTTTATTTTAATATAGATGATTAAAAAAACCTAAAATATCAAATTATAATTATGATTTGGATAGAAAAATACAAAAAATAATTACAGTATTGAAAATATTAAAAAGGAGCTGAATTCAGACTTTCAAGCTTCATAAAGCCATTCACTCCATCTTATATAACCATCATAGCTTGCCACATACATGTGATGAAAATAAATGATCTCCAATATACACATTTTATGCTGAACCAGCACTTACCAGTTGGTTTAGATCATCATCTCCTACATACACACACACACACACACATATATATATATATATATATATATACACACACACACACACACATATATATATATATATATATATATATATATATATCAGTGTTCAGTTTATATTATGATATCAAATCTTCAATCTTTAATGGACATGCTTCAATCCTCCTACTCTCCATCAATATCATTGAAAATCTGATTATGGAAAGCTCAAAGCCCTTGTTGAGACAATATTATTGTCATATCCCTGACTTTATGTGACTCTGTTTTTTTATGTATAGGATCTTAATATGTCCATTTAAACATACAGAAGAGGAATGGGCAGAATACAGACTGAATATATAATATTTAAGTACAAATATATTGTCTATATTGAGCAATGTAATTAGAACAGACCTGAACTCAGACGTTCAAGCTCTTTGTAGCTATCCACCTGAACTCAGACTTTCAAGCGGTTTATAGTTATGCACTCCATTTTATATACTCAACATACATGATCATATATATATATAAAGATAAATGGATCTCCAATATATACATTTTATATTGAATCAGAATTCATCAGTTGGTTCAGATCAACTTATATATATATTAAAACAGGCAAAACTCGCTATACATATGCCACACACAGCAAGCTAATCAATGGATGCCAGAAGGCTGGTGCATAAAATCTGCATCTAGTGCCTACTCATTCAATATCCTCAGACTAGTTTCTGACTTGTGGCCTTTGTCAGTGAGGAGCCTTGTATCTGAGAGCATTGCATCTAGATCTTATGATCTAATGCAACCCTCCAGCAACCACCTTTTCTCTCCATTTAACTACAAAACTATGAGTCTTAAACTGAAAACACCTTAATGTTTCTAATTCAAGACCATCAGCTTATATAGTTATATGGGTCTAAACCCAGTTCAGTTTTTATACATTTTGGTGTCTTTGGTTCTTTAATAACCATAACCACCAATATCCTATTAGGCAGGATTTGTTTTAAGCCAATAAACATCACATGACCACCATCTCTTATGCTTATGTATAACTGTTGTTAAAACAGGCAAAACTCACTATACATATGATACACACTAGTCTGGGGATATTGTATTAGTAGGCGCTAGATGGGGATATTATGCACAAGTTTTCTGGCATCCATTGATTACTCTAGCTTGCTGTGTGTGGCATACGTATAGTGAGTTTTGCCTGTTTTAACAGCAGTTATACATAAGCATAAGAGATGGCAGTCATGTGATGTTTATTGGCTTACAACCAATCCTGCCTAATAGAATATTGGTGGCTATGGTTATTAAAGAACCAAAGACACCAAACTGTATAGGAACTGAACTAGGTTTAGACCCATATAACTATATAAGCTAATGGGCTTGAATTGGAAACATTAAGGTGTTTTAAGTTTAAGACTCATAGTTTTGTAGTTAAATGGAGATAAAAGGTGGTTGCTGTAGGGTTGCATTAGATCCTAAGATCTAGATGCAGTGCTCTCAGATCCAAGGCTTCTCACTGATGAAGGCCACAAGCCAGAAACTAGTCTGGGGTTATTGGATGAGTAGGCACTAGATGGAGATTTTATGCACAAACCTTCTGGCATCTATTGATTACTCTAGGTTGCTGTGTGTGACATAAGTATAGTGAGTTTTGCCTGCTTTGACAGCAGTTATACATAAGCATAAGAGATGGTGGTCATGTGATATATATATATATATATATATATATATATATATATATATATATATAATCAGTGCACAATTCATATTCAGATAGCAACTCCTTTAAACTTTAATGGGCAGGTTTCAGTATTCTCCATCTTCCAACTCTTTATTTATCCATATTATGGAAAATCTGCTAATGGAATGCTCAAAGCCTTTGTTGTCATATATTTTAAATCAATCTGAGCCCTCTTCTGCATATTTAAATGGACATATTAAAATTCTATACATGAGGGTCAGAGTGACAAGTCAACAAGATTATGACAATAATATTAGCATCAACAAGGGCTTTGATTGTTTGATTATCAGATTTTCAATGATATGGATGGCTGAAAAGTTGTAAAGTAGAGAAGATTAAAGCTTGTCCATTAAAGTTTGAAGATTTGCTATCTTAATATAAACTGAGCACTGATTATATATACATGTGAGAGATGATGTTCTAAATCAACTGATGAGTGATGGTTTAACAAGCAATACATTTATTGGAAATAATTTCTTTTTTACATTTATGTGGTCATGTGTGTCAGTTGTATAAGATGGAATAAATAACTATAGGAAACTTGAAAGTCTGGTTCAGGTCTCTTCTAATTACATTAAGTTCAGTATAGACAAGGTACTTATATTTAAATATTATTGAAAATAGTTTTAAAAGTAAATTCTATGGACTAATGTATCATTTTTGGGTAAAGAAATAAATTAGTCTTATACATGTTAAAATTACTTAATTATTAAAAAGTAAAATATTTTGTATAATTTTATTATTTAAAATGCAGTGTATGCATATATTCCATTTAATATAGTTTGGTTATCATCGTGAAGGAAAATAATATTTAATAACTGGAATATTTTTATTACTAGACAATGACAGTTTGCAATAAATAAATATATAGGGCATTTGAACTCAGACTTTCAAACCACTTCACTATCCACACTATCTCATACTATTGATACACATGACTACACACATGCAGAAAAGATGCATGTGTGTGGTTATGTGTCTCAATAGTATGAGATAGTGTGGATAGTGAAGTGGCTTGAAAGTCTGAGTTTAAATCGCCTATATTTAAAATTAGGCTCCAGGTTTAAAAAGTGCCTGATATTTTAAATCTTAAATTTATATATATGTAAATTAAATTTTAAAGAAAATTAAACATTTATTATTTTGTTTATCTATCTGTAGAAATCATATGTGATACTTATAAATAAATCAAATTCGGAAATGATCTGTTTCTATTGTTTAAAATATATCAGATCTATAATTTATTATTATTCAAATTATTATTCGAATTAATTAATTTATTAATCATTATATTCTAATAAAGTTATTTAATATTAGATAAAATATTTTATGTTTTAATATTACTTTTGTATGAGCAACAATGTTAGTCTAAGATATTATGGCATTTGTTGTCTATGTATGTGCGGCATTTATATAATAATTATTAAAATTATTTAGATTAAATGGTCGTAGATAATGAAGATCATTTTGAAAGTTTCTTTATTTTTCATGATGATAATTACTAGTTTATCTACAAGTAATGCATTCATTGTTTGTGATTGACATTGACATTGATGATGATCATTATTGATAAAATCATCTCAATACAGCACTAGCATTCGATATATGCATAATTTAATTTAATTTAGCATTATGTGTATGCATTCAACAAGAAATATTGATGGATCCTCTTTTAAAATATTTTGCCTCAATGATAATTAACTTAAGGTTTTAAAGTGTGCCTCTTATAAATCCAGTCACAAAGGATGTCTGTTGACAGTTATTTGCTGGTGTTGCTATGTTTATTGCTAATTATATTTGTTATTTTAAAAATATATCATTTCTTTTGATGGTAATCTATTCTCGACTCCTTTCCTTTTGTATTCAGATAAAATAATCTCAATTATTCTTTATTTATTCACTTTTAAATCCCATAACACTTCAATATATATATATATATATTAAAAGAAGTATTCAAGGCTAACTATCAAGATAAAGTCAATATTTGTAACATCTGTATTTTATCATAGAGAAATTATTTTTTTTGATACAATGTACATATAAAATTCAAATATTCATCATTTGGTAATTTAAAGCACTGTTTGCGTTTTATTAGAGAATGGCCATCAGTATGTATGAGGTAAATTATCGCAGTGCAGAGTAGAAGTGATAAGACAGCAATAATATATACTTTTAGAGAAAGGTTTAACCTTTATTATATGCACCTTGAATGTTTATAATAGTCAAACGATATCTTATTTTGAATATAAAGGGAATTCTCAAATCTTTATAAAAGATAGCAACTTTATAAAGATATAATATTATCATTAATCTAAATTCTCACTTATATATCCCAAACTGAAGCATTTTGATTTAGGAGTGTGCAGTTATTATTCTCTTTACTTTTTAAGTCTACTATTTTCTTTATAAATTAATCTTCATGAAATCTTGCGATTAGCAACACATTAATATTATAATCTTTATACTGGAAATATAGAAACTTATGTAAAATTGTGATTATTTATTAAATACATAGGAAGTATGTAAATACTTTTAGAGAAGTGCATCATATCTCAATTTATTTAAAATAAATAATATGGGATAATTAATAGAGTATTATGTGATTAGTATTTTAATATATTTATGTTATTTCTTGCTTAATTTTTTTTTGTGGAATATTTGTATTAATCATGTGTTTTAAATATATTTATTCATTAATCATTATGCAGTTGTTTGATCATTAAATATATTATTTTCAGATTTGTTTTGCTTTTAATATGTTGCATTATTTTTACATTTGATTTATTTTTAAATAAATGTATTAAATTATTTTTATGCTTTTTGTTGTTGTTTTTTTGTTTCTGTTTTTGTTTTATAAAAAATATGGAATTTATTGCTTTATTTTACTTTGCTTCATTACTATGTATATAAACTGGTTCTATTACATAAGTAGAGTTCACACTTTACTAGCACCATGACTTTAAATTTCATGAAAGCACATTTTCTTTAGGAACCCAATATATTTGATTTTTTTAATAAATAAAAAAGAAAAAATAAATTTTTATTTTTATAAAAAATAATAAAAAGGAGCAAATAATTGTGTTAGAACATATATTCAAAATAAACGTTTACAACTTTTAAATGCTTGAAAAGTGTCCAACATTAGAGTTAATCATAAAGATTGTCTATCTGATGATATTTATAAATATTTGTATTAGTAAAAATATATTAATAATATTAAAAGAATACTCTTATAATGTACAAGATGAATCTCATAGAAACTAACAATGAACAAAGAAAAAATTATTTGTTAAAAAATTTAATGTAAACATTTATCCAAGAATTTACTTTGACAAATGTATGTTAAATAAAATCAAAAAATTAATATATTTATTAATGAAAACAATATATGTTTCAAGGATAAACTTTATTGAGACTCAAAAAGCATTGCATAAGTTACATTTGAAAACATGAGGTCTTAGTTACAAATTAATTCATGATATTACATATGTTATAAAGGTTTACAATTTTGATTGTGATAGGAAAGAAAATATGATTTACATTAATTAAAAGAAAAATAATTATTACTTAATAAGATACATATGTCAAATTAGGTTTACATAGAATTTTTAAATGTGATATTGAGAAAAATATGTAGAAACATATGATAGTATGATTGAAAACATATGGAGGAAAAGTTGAAGTTAGTGTTACATTGTCATATGGTCTTATAAAAAATGGGCTCATGTGGTAAGAGTATGATAGCTAAGTCATTCATTTACTACATTAGTATGAATTGCATTTTGAGAAAATGAAAAAAACACTAATTCAGCATGAATTGCACCTTGGGAAAAAGTAAAAATGCCAATCAGCATGAATTGTATCTTGGGAAAATGGAAAAACACCAGACATCATGAGTTGCATTCTTTAATAATGATGGTATTGAGCAAATTTTGGGGGTTAAAGCTTGAGGAATTGTGCCTGTTATACAGAAAAAAACTAATATTTGCTGCAAGACTATAATTATATTTTTTTTAAAACAAGGTTACCATCTTTATTTTATTTCTTGTGTTGGACAAAAATAAATGTGGTTAATTTTTCTATATGCATATATGGAAATTTTTTAAAAAGTTTGCTATGTAATCATGTTTTATTCTATCTTTGATAAGGTATAAAATATATCTTTCATAAAGATAGTATTGAGCAAAGTTTTAGGATTTTCTGCAGGAGCTCTTGGAATGACCATGGTGACAGGACTAAGATTTTCTATAGTTAAAACAATTTATAATGCATGTATGTAATTTTTAATAAAAATATATCATTAAGAAATAAAATTTATGTAGAAATATAAAAATAGATATCCAAAATAAATAAAATTTCAAATCTACAATTATTCATTCCAGAAATTCTACCAAATAAGAGTGTTTTTTAAATTAATAAAAGCCATATACTTTAGCTTGTATGCATTTTATAATGTATATATTTTAATCATTTTTAAAAGTATTGTATTTTGTCTTCCACTTATATTCATTTTACTTATTATAAAAATCCCTGATGTTTTCATTTAATACATTTGCTCCCTTGAATGGTTTTCTTTTAAGAATTTCATTTTTTATAAATTTGTGTTTGGCTTCATGTCTCAGTTTGAATTGTTATAAATTGATTTCACTGAAAACAACATTTGCTATTGACTATTTTTTATTTATTTTGATTTTATGCACATTTTTATATTTCTTTCTATTTGTTCAGTAGAGATATTGCTATAAATTCTTCAATTTTTGGAATTTCCTTTATTATGGATTTGTATTTCTGCAAATATGTTATTTCATATTAATATAATTTTTTATTGAATAAACTATATTTTTTGATAAATTACTTTCATTGCTAAATATGTTATTTTCTTGATTTTGTTTAGTATACTTTAGAGCAACAATATCTGCTGTTTTAATGTATGATGCTATAATCTTATATGCTATCCAAATTGATGATGATGATAACAATTACAATAATAATAAGATAGTAATACTAATAATAATAACAACAATAACAACATCAATAATAATAAAAACTAAAGTGAAAAATGTTAAAATTTATAAATCTTATGAGTTTTATCATATATCACATGACAGTAGTCATTTTATTTTTTTAAGATGGCTTCACTACATTAAATATTATCAAATGTGGCACTTATGATGACTTATTCAAGTTTATGTATGTGAAAAATTGATAAACTTAGTAAATTTTTCATATCTTCTTTGTGCTGTAGTAATTTCATTAAATCTAACAATCTCAACGTTATAAATAAGTTCATTTATTAATTGTGTTTTCTTCATATTAAATGAATTAAAAACTTTTTTTTTTTACTTTCTTCTTTTAAAAAGTTGATGTATTAAAGTATTTTACTTAATAAAAAAATTTCCAACCTTAAAATAAAGTACAAAGTTTGAAAGAATTCATAAAACACTTTTCCTAAATGATAAATAAAAATTAGTGTAGTAGTGAATAAAAAAACATGCTCTAATATGGATTATATGTTCAAATAAAATAAAACAAATCATAAATAAATAAAAAAATTCAGGTCACTGTTGCTTTTATTTTTGAAATAGTTCACATTGTAACTCTGCTAAAAGATATTTTTTTTTATAATAACTGATAAAACATTAAATTTATAAAGATATGAACTGACAAAACATTTCCATAAATAGTCTTGTACTCCCTCAGAAAGCTTACAGTTCTATATGAAAAATTTAGCAAAGAATTCAAAATGGATAACTTCATGGTATTCACATCATTTATGGAAAGCCTGTATAGATTCTGATTTCAATACATATTTAAAAACATTAAACCAACTAGAGAGGTCATGTTACAATAACAAGAATGTTATTATATTTCTCTATGATTAATAAAATACTATTCAAAAAAATGATACCTTCTAAACAAGAGTTTAATTGCCTTAAGAGTGGGTTGTTTTAATATATTAATAGTTTTCTATCCATTTTTTTTATAAATTAGTAATGATATACTGCATGAAGTTTTGTCTTAACTAAATGTGAAAGGACTAACATATATATAAATCAATACTGCCTAACACTATATTAGTAATAAATAAAAAATCTGAAATAATACAATACTAGATAAAAATCCAAAATTTTACCAAAATCCTTACATGACCATGGTTTCATCTATTAAATAAATAGACCTTCTCAAGTGAAAAATCAAGCTTAAGGAGCAACATATATATATATATATATAACAAATAAACATTCCCATAAGTCATTTCAAAAACCAACTCTCCTTTATGTCAAAAGATGTAAAGGAAACTTTAATGATAAAACTTTTTGAATCTGAGGCTATCAATCTTATGAAAACATCTTTTGATGTAAGGGGAAATTACTTTTGAAATGAATTATGGGAAGTTTGTTTGTTTTGTAGATACATGTGGACTTGAGAAGGTTTATTTGTTTAGTAGTGGAAACCATGGTCGTGTAAGGATTTTGGGAAAATTTTGTATTTTTATCAAATATTGTATTGTTTTATGGTTTGTATTTATATATATATATATATAGCAAATGTATAAATAAATAATTTCTTAATTTTTGTTCTTAGTATTTTTGTATTTTAAAATTTTGTTGTACTATTATATATATATATAGTAAAGACATAAAATGTGCATTATCTGTGTGAATGCATAAAACACATATAAAATTGACTATATTGTACATATATTAATATGTGTTTGCATGTATGTGATGAAAAGTACAATACATTTTTAGGATAGTACAATAAATAATAGGTAGTGCATTATAAACAAATTTTATCAGCAAATTATTACTATTTATTGTATACTCTGCTCTTTCTGTTATGGATACTTGAAATAAAATATAGCAGACTGAAGTATTCCAATTTATATTTTTTACTGTAAATTCAATAATAAATGTTTATATCTTATTTTTTATTGATTAGTTAGTTTTTTTTTAATTAGTCATGGTATGTATTATGTAATTTCAATTAATAATGAGGCCATATACTATGTAAGCATTCCATTAAGGATGTATTGTAGAAGTCCATGAATGTATATTCTAATATACTATAACAACATTGATTTAATATTGGTACATTTTTTTAATTGAAAGTATGTTTTAAATATGATAACAAATATTATAGTATCTCAATAAAACTTTAAAATGAATAGTTATATAGGTCGCACAAATTTTATTTAATTATTAATACATATAAGGCTTTAACCTTAAAACTATGCACCTCTTGAGTGCTTAATTTTACCATGAGAGTGACCTCTACAATCTTAACACAAGATTATGACTTTATAAAGGTAAGAGTGGTGGCTTATCTTCAAACTACTTTCTAATTACATAGGCAAATCTAAAGCATTTCGATTTGGATTTGAGAGCATAAAGCTAGTAAATACTTCACAGTTTCAGTCCAATAACTTATTTACAAATCAAGATTTGCAAAATCATTCAATTCACAGTGAGTTAATATTTAGATCTTATAATTAGAAATATTTTAAATCAATTTCAAGTTGTAAACATTAATTCTTATTAAGCACACGGTCTACACATAAATACATATAAGGCTTTAACCTTAAAACTATGTGCCTTTTGAGTGCTTAATTTTACCATGAGAGTGTCCTCTACAAATCTTAATGCAAGATTAAAACTTTATAAAGATAACAGTGGCCATATTATCTTCAACCTACTTCCTAATTATATAAGTAAATCTAAAGCCTTTTAATTTGACAGCATGAAGCTAGTAAATACATTACTGTAAAGATAAAAATTTTGTTTATCTAACTGTTATCTTTTAAATCTTTTGGAAATAAGAATTCTTCCAATCATTATTTATCTGAATACAATATTATGAATTTCATTATAATTATTTAATAGAGATGTGTAAATCCTCTGCTTTTTAGCAATAGAATAATAGTTAATAAGATATTACAAATTAAGTAGAGATAGTGAATTCTTACACACACACACACACACACACACATATATATATATAAAGAGAAGGATCATATAACAATATGTGATATCTATATTATATCACTGATAAAAAATGATTTTGTAATATATTATTAATTTTGAATATATGAATATTTTTAAGCAAAAAGTATTTTATTTATATTAGACTTATGTTTTTGATGTATTAAATATTCATGTATAAAGTGATTGAATAAAGTTGCACATCACAATAATTATATAGGCTAACAATATCAATAATTTGTTTGTAAACCCTATATTTTCCATTATAACCAAAAGATAGCATGGGATTACTTTTTGAATTGTCATTCTTTAAATTATATGGATCAATTAAAGTAAAATTTTGAGTTCAAATAATGTAAAAGTAACTAAAATTTATAGGAGAGATTATATTTATTGAAGTAAGTAATATTATAGATAGATGTGATAAATTAAGATAATATTTCAGTATTGTATTATATTTGTACTAATTTATTGTTTAATTAGTATGTGATTGTTAAATTAAATTTTATTTTTATTCCTTTGAATTAATAAATTTATTATTTTAAATTTAATTGGAATTAGTGTTTTTTTAAAATTGATAAATTAATATTACTGTTTCAGCTAATATAATTTATGCTTGATAGAGGATTAGAGATGAAAATGGACAGAATAAGAAGATATATCAAATTTTGACTAGCTATTATGTTGCAACTAAATTTCAATGATTAAACATGAAATAGGAGTTTGGATAGGTAGCAAAGTAATTTAAAAAATTGCATAATAAATGCACCGAAATATTCTTACTGGTAATGAAGAGTCTCCAACAAAAAGGATATTAAAAAGATTTGTTGCAATAAAATATCAAACTGATTATGTTTTATTAGTGATTTATGATTTTGTTGTTAAAATACATGAACAACAACATATTGGCATAAGTGTAAAAGATTAATAGATTCTGCTACTGCTTATTTATTCATTGCATCTTTAATCTACAGTGTAGGTGATATATTACCTCAAACATAAATATTTCATTCTATTATTATTATTATTATTATTATCATCATTGTCATAAATACCATCACCACAACTACCATGATCATGACCATTAGCACTACTACTACTACTACTACTACTACTACTACTATTATTATTATTATTATTATTATTATTATTATTATTATTATTATTATTATTATTTTACTATCTTCATGGAAAAATTTCATTTCATGGAATAACTCATTAACATTTTTAAAATTTATTTCATCAATTTTATTATAATTTAAATATATTAAAAGAATTAAAAAATATTCAAATGATTACTTTGTATATTCAAAAAACAAAAGTGATGGGTTAGGTTTTATTTCAAAAATCTTTAACTATCAAATCTATGACTCTACCTGTGAGCTAAACTGTACACAATATTAATAGATTATTCAAATTACTCTTTAAAAGATTAGAAAATAAAATATATAACTATTATTCAAACTAATTCTATAAAAATTAATAAATATTATTATTAAATTTAGTCTATTCTATTCTTCAAACATACTTCAGTTTACAATGCACATTTTAATCTATTATTACTTGAGTTTAGTTCAATAAGGGTTATGTTATTGAAGGGTTACATTACTATATTGATTTACCACAAAGAGTATGACACTTTATAAGAAAAAT
Source organism: Epiperipatus broadwayi (assembly GCA_028023455.1). Classification (NCBI taxonomy): domain Eukaryota; kingdom Metazoa; phylum Onychophora; class Udeonychophora; order Euonychophora; family Peripatidae; genus Epiperipatus; species Epiperipatus broadwayi. Next base: position 152,732 of record JAQFVV010000330.1, on the reverse strand, counting down.
GTTTTAATATTATTTTATTAAGCAATGTGAAAATTAATTTTTTGTATTTGTAGCAGTTAATGTGACAAATTTTTATTATAAATGACCATAATTTAGAAATAAAAATGTATATATTGTATAACGGATAGATGTATAAACATAAATCTTTTATATTTAATTTTAAATATTGTACTTAATGTTTTTCTATAATACAAAAGGTCATTGTTCTTTACATTATTTTTTTTTAAAAAATGTAATATTACATAATTGTTCTTTAATAATCAATGTACTATTAAAATTATCAACATTTCTTTTTATAAAAATTCAATACAAGTAAAAATAGATTTATGTATATATGAAACATTGATCTAAATTTTATTATTAATAATATTGATGTTTTTTAAGTGTTTATGTACACATATCCTTTCAGAAATAAGTCTGTTAATAACTGATTTTTTAAAGGTCTTCATGAAGACAAGGAGGACAAATTTTTAATGTTACTTTATATATTATTACTACAGTTAATATTTATATGGTACTGTTAAAATATCACACATTTTCTCCGTGATTTTAGAAGAAGCATTATTAAAAATGTTGTTAAATAAAAATGCATGTTTTATGTGATAATCTGATGGACTATTTACATCATCTATCAGTAAATGTTGAATGTATAGAAAATTTTAAACTTTATTTAAACATTTTGAATACAAACACCTTGTTAGTAATAGCACATAAGTGGATAACACAGTCTATTTCTGTGTTATTATTAACAAGTTATTTGTCTTTGAAGAAGTTTAAATAAAGTTTCAAATTTTTATGCATTCAACATTTACTAATAGATGATGGGAATAGTCCAATATATTAGCACATCTAACATACCATCATCACAAATCTTCAGGTGAACATGTTTCATTTTTATTTATTTGTAATAACAATGTAATATTTTGAATATTTTATGGACAGCTTCAGAAAATAAGTACAAATATGTAATATATATTTAGTAATGAAGTTTTAAATTTGTATCAAATAAGCTTAAAATTTAAAATCTGACTTTTTTATACTATAATTTGCACTAATTCAAAGGATAATCTTCATATTTTAAATGTTTTTTGAATTCCATTTTCATATTCTTTTATTTTTATAATTAATGATAAAAACTCATAAGCTTTGTCATTCATTAATAAAAAAGGGGTTTAGTATTTTTTTTTTAATATTCCATAGTTATTAGCTAAGAATTTAAATCAGTTTAAATATATTTGTGATATATTTAATAAAAAGGCAAGATGTTGAGATGCATCACTCTTCCTTCCCCTTTTCAACATGTAAACAAATAAAAGTAAATTAGTTGTATTTATTATACGAAAATGATATATATATAACCATTAGGAGTTACAGAAAAATTAATGTCAACCTATCATTTGAGTATTTCAGATAAAAACAGTGTAAACAGAAACTCTTTACTTTTATATTACTCTAGTGCCATCTTTTATCAACTTGAGTAATCAGATGTGACTTGCTCTGATACAACCTTTAATTCTATGTTTCATTGATAAAGGTAATGGGAATTAATAAATTGCATCATTATTTGATCATTATTTAAGCTTGTGTTAAAAGATGCTAGACTATTAGAGAAGGCAGATTACTCTTGCTTAGCAAAAAGGCATAGAAAATGTTATTTTTAAAAATATTTTGTAAGATTCTTAATTTACACAGCAAAATAGTTGTTATACCAATTGATATATTATTTTTTATATTTTTAAATATGATGAAACAAAATCTATTGTTAAAAGTCTATATTTTCAATAGATTGTGCATGTGAAAGAAATGAAAAATATATAATACTTTTGACTTTTGTTTATGACAGAAGTATTCGACATTTATGTTATAAATATTAATTTCAAGATATTTTAATGAGATATAATATTAATTGATTTTCCTGGAAGAATATGATTGATTATAGTATATAATTAAGATCTGCAAATTAAAAAGATGTTAAAGTGTTATGGAAAGAAGGTTTTGTTGCAGAGTAATTTAAAAGATTCATGGTTTAAATTTAAAAAGTAGATTGTGATATATGTATACAGATGTGTTTTTGTTTCACAGATTTGTATGTGTAAGTATGCAAACATACTTTAACTTTTTTACATATTTTTAAATTTTTTTCTTTTCTTTTACTGTTAAAATTGTCATACTCAATAGAAGAACCTTCTAATAACATATATTTTGTAGTGGAAGTGACTTGTAGAAAGAATTTAAACAAATGTTAGTGAATGATTTTTCTTATATAAGTTATCAGTGAATTTAAAAGAAATTGTTAGTTTGAAGGTAATAAATTTATATTTGGTAGTGAATTTACATTTTTTTAAATATTTGTTAGTCATCAGTGAGATTGGAGAAGTACATTTAAAGTAAAATGTCAAAAAAAAAAACATTTTTAATCAATATTTTTATTTTTGGCAATTTCACATTTTACTAATTAACTGTATGCATTATATCCCCCCCTCCCCCAACACTACAAGACTGAATTAGGACTAATCACAATTTTGGGTGAAATGTGAGTGAGATTAACTAAACCAATTTCACTGTAGGTGCAATCTTTAAAATATTTATCAATATGAATAGTACAAATGATGAAAACCCAGTGTATTTTAATCCACATATACAAGCCTGAATGTATAAACTGCAATTATACATGTGTGTTCATGTTTTAAAATATTCACTAATTTTAAGCAATGGAATTACACTTTTACTAGTAAATGTTAACATTTAACAATATGTGTACTTTCATTGATAATATCAATGAATGTATATGTGTATTAGTAAGAATTTATATTTGCTGACTATCAGTTTTCTCTACAACAAACATTCATGTAAATATGTTGGGCAGGGTGCTTTTATATATTTTCTGTGTAATAACATTTTACAATGTTGTAAGTATTGTCTGCCTTATAAACATATTTTCACTGATATATTTTTCTTTATATATTTTCAAATAATTAAAAAAAAAAACTTTATATAAAATGTTCTTGCTAGCACCATAGAATAATGATTAACATCTGATATTTAATCAAGCCTTTTAATAAAAATGTGATTGGTTTTGTTTAATGTAATAAAAACTATTAAAAAATGAATTGTGATTCTTGTATAAAAAAAACTATTTTTATCATATAAAATAAAAATTTCTGCATATTTTTTGAATATATAGAAATAGAATACAAAAAGTAATTAGTATCCATGATTTTAAGTCCCACATTGCATTACAAGCATCAAATAATTCTGTCAACTTTATATTTTTATAGTAGTATAGCTATGATTTTCAAAGGCTTTTAAGAAATACTGTATAATTTATCAGTAGTATAGCTATGATTTTCAAAGGCTTTAAACAATAAATTATTTTGTCTCTATAATGAAACAATTTCTTGTGTGCTCTTACAGAGTAGGATCCCAAGTTTTGGTTAAACTTCTGTGTTATAGTGTTTATTTTTGTTATATTTAAATTCTCTTATTTTGATATTACATACCAACTTCATGATTAGTTTTTAATCAGTGAAGATAAAGGTTTGTTATTTTATATTATAATTTATTTATATAGTTAAAAAAATCTAAACTAGACGTATTTTAAATAAAAGCCTTAAAAAAATTAAATTAAATTGCTTTAATTTATTATTTTACTTTTTTAAGTAAAGACATTTTTTTTTTAAAAAAAAAAAACAAAACAGGAATTGTCTTTGCAAATAAATTACAATTTCTTTTAAATTTTTTTAAAAAAAAATCACGTAGACAATTTATTTTAACATCTTTTTCATACTAACATTATATTATTTAATATGTAATTAAATTAATCTTTAAATATTCGTCACTGGAACAATATTCTTCAACAAATCTATACAAAGAACAATAAAGAAGATACACCATGATGTTAATAGGGAAAATTTATTATTATTTTTTGTTTTATCTCTAATTAAGAATTAGTAAATATTTACTTACTAATTAATAAATGTAAGGATATGAGTTAGATCTGAATTGAATATCTTTAAAAAAAAATGTTAATCTCTTAAGAATCTGAAAGCAAAATACAATTTATTTAGCTGAGATTAAAATCTTATAGTCTATTGTATTACTAGGTGACAAAATCTTATTAGTTTAAGTTATGTATTTATTATTATTACTAGTTGCTGTTAATATCAATCCATAATAATGATGTGAATAATACTATATAAAATGTTGAACAAAGTATATAATAATACTTTGTAATTGCACATTACTATTTTAATATTTCTAAAAATGTTCAATGTCTTATTAATTTCTATTCTTTAATCTTAATACATAATCTCATAAAAGCTTAATTTTCCTACTTCACTATTGCAATCTTTCATGCTTTCATCATCATTATATTTTTTTTTGTCACTTACTTTATTTTTCATATATGATTTATATTTTAATATCCCTTTTATAGATATCATTAAATAAATAATGAAGTGAAATGTTAAACCAGACAAGCTTCATAATGTATTCAAGAATATATTTTTCTTCTAAATCTACTTTGATTAATATTTAGTATTAATTGTTTTTTTTTTTTTCAAAAAGAATAAAATAAAGATGGATAGTAATAAAATAGAAATTAAAACCTGCAAATTTCTTACTGATATTATAATGTTAGATGTATAAGCATAATAAATTAAATTAGTTATAGAATTAATCTTGGATAGAATAATTATACAGAAGAAATAGATAAGTAGAAAAAAATTTTTGTCTATGTATTCAAAAATGAAGATTTTTAATATTTATTCTAACCAATCATTACTAGGAAGCTGAAATTTTGATACATACTAAAAGAGTAATTGATGCTTCAATAGCAAAATAAAGAAAGATATATGTTGTGAATGACTAAAAGAAATTAAAAATGGAGAAGTGGGAGCACTAACAAAGATCATTTAAAATTAAGAGACTGAAATAGAGATGGCTGATAGACAAAATATTAATTCATCACCAGAATAAAGTTTTATGTTAAATTTCAAAATATTGCAATTACAGATCTAGAATAAAATTATGTTTAAGTGGGTGAAGAAATTTTTTGATGTGACTTAAAGAAGCAAACTATGGATTAAATAAATAGGATTAAGCTTGGATTTTCTTTGAGTGACTTGTTAATGATTAAAATAGATAATCGTCATCTGAAAATTCTGAAATCTTAACTTTTTTATAATGTTTAAAATTATTTATTAATCATTACATTATTCTTTCTGCAAAAATGATTCTTATTTTATTTTCTCCGACACTGATTCCCAATAACTTATTTAATCTGATAAGCGCAATATTTTGATTTAAGAGATGGTTTGAACTTAGCGTCTTTGAAAATATAAACTCACGAAGATAATGGCTCTGTCTTCCTATTTTTAAAACATTACAATTTCTTTAAAATAAAATGGTTTTAGCAATCTCATTTAAGAATCAAGCATTTCAATTTTATCTTAGTTTTTTTTTTTTTACAGAAATGTTTTTAATTTGTGATTTTTTTCAATGACCCGAGAAACTTAACACACAAACTCAGATATTTTAGTATTCGTTGGAATTATTATCTTGTTGAGCTTTTTATACCGCATGGCGCTGAAGTTGTTATTCGTGCCAAGTACACCACGTGATCTATTAGATGTAAATTTATTGGTGATAATAAAAATATCCAACTTATAAAATACTAAAAATTTTGAATGAAATGAACAGGTTTTAAATGACTTTAAATATGTGCCAATATATATATAAATTCCCTATGTACATTTTAATGACCACTGTAATAATATAATTAACAATTATTAATTTCATTTTGCCAGTAATATATGTAACATTATGTATTTATAATGACTTATGAAATAATAACTACTTATTATATAAAACATAATAATATTATTGTACAAATAGCATTCTTATATAAATAAAACAAGTTATTAAAGAATAATAATTTATGGTTAATAGGCCTGTTCAATAATAATACTGTTAATTTAAAAGTTAAATATATTATGTTGTTTATTTTTCAGTTTTTATCTAAATTACCTCATCTGAACAATGAGACATGCATTAATCAAAGTCTAGACAATGTAGCATTACATTATAAAGTAATAGTTAAGCAAGATTTTCCACATTTATAGCTTAAAATCAACCCCATACTTTATTAACTATATTTATTAATTAACCATCATTTCTAACATTATATACATATTTCATGCATCACATATGATGTGAAAGATTATTGTAAATATTTGAAATTTTAATTTATATGTCATAACGTTATATTTGATTTGTTATTTCCATATCAAATAAAAAAAATTAAGCATTCATTTATTTAATATTTATATTCCTGTATTACTAAATAAAATATGCATATAAGTTAAATAATAAACAAATCTATAAATAATACATTTCTAAAATTTAATAAGCAAATTTCTCATTCAGTAGTGAATTGTGTAATGTATAATATGGTTCATATATAATCCATTCTAATTTGACTAGATATGTCTTTCTTAGATATATACTGAATATTTCTGCATATAAATTTTATTGTTTAATTTTATTCTATTAATGCTTTAAACAATTTTTAATATCAAAAAATATTTTGTATGTGATTTTTTTAAATATAATTGTAACCTGATTTTTATAAGTTCATACCTCATGAAAAAATAATATAGATATTTGTATGAGATGGATTTGCAACTAAGAATAAAAAATTACTATATTTTGAGGATTTTGTGATTGAAAAAACTATGCTACGATCATCTTATATATAAAATCACTAAACATTTGTCTTAACACTGTCATGTGTCAATTTCACAACCAATTAAAAAAAATATGTTGGAATTTTTCCATTAATAAATATAATTTTTTGTGAAGCAATTGTCCCTAATGCAGTCAAATTTATATATGAAATATAACAAGTATATTTTAAAAATTTAATTTTAATTTTGCTTTATTAATAAAGTTAAATGTATTAACATCTTCCTGGGTGCATTTCTGAAGGGTACCAAACAAGCCAGGTTGTTCCAAACATTTTTTTTTAATTTCAATTGTGAATTTCTCATATTTATTTATTTAGACAGTAACCATTTTTCATCCTAACACATGTGTTGAATCAATTTTACAATATCTCAATGATATGTTGTTGAGTATTGAAGAAATTCTCGAACTAAAACACAAAATAAAGGCTTTAGAAAAGATTAATTATATATATATATATATATATTGTTAAAGTTCTCTGCACAAAGACATGTAGAATAACTAAAAAATTATGGAACTATAATCACAAAAAAGTTATTGAACAGTATCAGTGGAATTTTGCCATTGTTTATTATCTTTTTATTTTATTATCTCAATTTTAAAACTACACTATAAATGTTAACAAATCTTAGTTAAATATGTAATTTAAAATAATTTAAGTATTTTCTTTTAAAAAATACCAATAAAATTTTATTATATTTTTCTAGTTATTGTTATATATTAATTATTAAATCTTTACAAACAGACATACTGAATTTTTTTATAGAGGAAAGATTTTATAATATACAAGTGAACAGTATTAGCCCACTATATAAGTATATTAAGATGTTGATTAAATTTTGAAAAATAATATCTCTATGAATAAATATTTTTTTAAAAAATAAATGTTTATTTAGAAGAACTTTTTTCCAAACAATAAAAATCATTGAATAAATTATATCAAACTTGAAAATAGATACCTTTTATTAATGTTAATTAGAATTATGTATTGAATAATATACAAAAAAAAAAAAAAAATCAGTTTTAACACCATGAGCATAAAATTTTAAACATAATAAATTATCAATATTTATATTACTATTTTATATTATTTAATAAAATTACATTACTTTAATATTCTTAAAACAATAATGTAAAATATATATTTTTACTATTTAAATAATGTACTTATATATTCTTTGTTTAAACATTTAATAAATATTGGGAATAAAACTTTAAGTTATAATATGCAACTATTTTAAAAAAACCTCAAAAATACTAATGAAATGCTTTCCTTTATTAAATTTTGGTAAAATTTAAAAATAAATAAATAAAAATTGAATGATTGCATAAAAACACTCTTATGTTAACAATATATTATTGTTCCATAAATACTGTCATTGTAAATAAAATATGTTAGAAAGAATCTGTTGGGTTTTTTTTTTTAATTAAAGTAATTATACTCTGACAAATACTGCAAATTTAGTATTTTTTCTATTTTATAATAAATGTTGATTAAATTTGTTTTACAGTTATATTTTAATGTACTTTTATTAGATTCTAGATAGAAAACTTATTGCTTTCTGAGATTAAAAAAACAGACATATTTATATATTTATTTTTATGTCAAAGCATTGACTGGGAAGTGAACCCGGGCCTGCTGCTTTGATTTTTACAGCTACAATTTTAAATTTGTAAACTTATATAAAGATATAAAATGAATAAAAATGTGTTTCATAGTAGTAACAATAGTAGCACTTTTTATGAGTTTTTAATTAATAATTCAAAGTTTGAAAAATCTTAGGGCATGATAATTAATTTTATTTTTTTCTCAACTATATTTTATACTTAAATTTATATTAAATTTTACTCCTCCTTAAAAGTTTTTTTTTTTTAATTATTATTGTTTTATTTATTTTTTTTAGGTTTTTTAAATGTGTTAGAATTAATATTCACATTAGACAGCACCAAATATACATTACGTTAGCAACTATCAATAATGAACATTTCAATAACAAAATATATCAGACTGTATGTAAGAATGTCATCACAAGAAACTTCTGTATAATATGTTAAATTATTGTAAATAGATAGAATGTCATTTATATGATCATTTGAAGATGACGTTGCCTTGAAAATATTTAATAATAGTATTATAACTACAGTAAAAGTAATATTTCCAATAATATAAAATAGAAATAATAATATATATTACAATGGAATTAATATAGTAATAATAATGCTGATGATAATAATATAGGCATATATCAAACATTTTTATGTAATGCATAAGTGATTTCCCCTTTTCTGAATTCATCCTACTTTCAATAAATGAATAAAAAAAATAGTTAATATATATGTTCTTTATTTTTTATATATCTTTGCATTCTTTATCTCCACCAAATAGTTCAACTTATTTTATGAATTATACTCTTTGCCTTAACAATATTGGCTAAATTCCTTTTGATAATATAGTATTAATAATTTACCATCTCTAACAAAATACATTCCATAATTATATGTTTTATATTTTCAATTTTAATTTTACTCAGTTTACCTATTCCATCCTCTACATTATGCATATACTTTTCCAATTTTTTTAAAATTCCAACTCTTGTCATATAAAAAAAGAACTATTGTTGCATACATCACCTATTTTTTAGTTTAATATGCTATCACTTTTATATATCTACAATATATTGTTATATATTTGTGTACTTTCTATTTTTATTGACTATCACATTTATTTATTAATTTTATAACATAATTATTTATTTCCATAATATTTTTTGTTTCCTCATTAACTCACTTTTTAATTATGTGCATAGAATAATTCACTATCTACAATTTAGAACTTATCTAGATTTTAATTCATAATACTATTTCTATTTATTGATGAAAATATAGCAAGATTTTTTTTTATTTTGCAAATAAAAACAAATCAATTAACAGATCTCTTTCTGAGTACTCTTCCCTACTATCTATATATGCTTTATTCTCTTATACTATTTTTACATATTTTTTTTAAATTTACTGTTTGCTTTCTCTGATGTAAAAAATATATCATCTAGATTCAATTCTTTTTATAAGAAACTTATTTCAATTTTCTTTCTTCTAAAATTTTTATTTCTTCTATAATATATATAAAGAACATTACTATTTTATTATATTTTAATATAAATAACTTATAATTGATAATAACATTACTTTAAGTATATAAATGTTTCAAATATTTTGAGGTTTGATTTTTATTATAATCTATTTCCATTTTAATTAAACTTAGAGAATGCTACTATTAATATTACTCATGTTTATCATTTCCTCTGTTATATTATTTGTATTTTATTTTTTTATTTTTTGTAGCCTCTATTATTTATTATTTTACTTCTAATTTCATATTCATTATAAGTGAATGGAATAATTATTTTATTTTGTTTCATTTCCACTTCTGCATTTCTTCCTTGTATATACTCAATTTTTTTCTTCTTTTGTTCTCTCTTTCTCTATACTATTTTAATTAGTAATTTCTTTTTTATTTTCACTTTCCCATGCACTAAAATATTTTTACTTCTTTTTAAACCTTCCCAATCCCTTTTCAAAATTTTCTGTTAATATTTTTTTGAGTATTTATAATTTTCATCTTTATCTATTTTTTTTATTTTTTGCATTTTCATATTCTATTTCAGGTTTCTATTTTTTGACATCCGGCATAAATCGTTTTTTAAAATAGCCAATTTTTATTAAATACATAGTTTTTTTTAATATTATTTATTATTTACCTGTTTATTTCATTTCTTTTTTAACACATCTGTACTTTTCTCAAGTTTTTTTAGCTAAACTATTTTTATTTTTTAAAAAAAAAAATTTCATTTTTTCTATCAAAACCAATTCACTTACTCATGATAGTTTAGGCATTCTATACTTTGTTTTAATTTAATAAAGTACTATTGTTCTCCACAAACTATAATATTTTTAACGTTGTGTTCCTTTATTCTATCCAGCAACATAAAATGTTATATTTTAAAATTATTCATAATTTTACATTATTTGCATCCATTATAATAATTTTCCCTTTTGTTGCTTTTTTTTAAATAAATCCTTCACTTTCTTCTTCTTTTTCTTTTTCTCCTCATTCTTCTTTTTTTCTTCTTATCATTATTATATTTAAAAAAACCTTTATTTCAGACTAAAAGTATGATCTTGTGTCACTGTATAACTGTTAGCTTAACCATTGCAGTCTAGAAAATGATCACTGCTGTTCAGGTTAACAGGAGTTTTCTTACTGTGTAGGAAGTACCTAGCTAGTGCTATTCAGGGTTAACAGTTGTTATATGTCCTTATTTTCAAAAAACTGACTATTTATTACCAGATCCCCAGCCATCATAGAAACATTCGGATTCAGTGAGCATCATTGTTAATTAATCTGTTCTTGCCTTTGGATATGCATTATTTCTTTGTGTACACATTGATTAGCAGCAATAACTGCTCAATCCAATTGCAATAAGAAAAGATTATGGACTAATCCATTATTTGAAAGCAAAGTGAGATATGACATTCCTTCCTTTTGGCTAAATTAATCCTGAAGAATGTAGTCATGTAGGTACATTGGAAGATGTCTTATTTGCTTTGTTTCTTCTTTTGGCTTGGTTATGTTTCAGTAGGTTCACTGTTGTCATCATTTGTTTTTTTTTGGAACTGAAGGTTTATTACAGGTGGCTGCTAACTGATTACTGGTAGATTGCAACTGTTTTATGATATAAGGCTATGCTGATGACTTGTCTTGAAACTGTAGATTCACACAGCTGATTGATGATACATCACTGTTATCATGCCATTTTTGTTTTCTGATGAGGCTTTAATGATGACTAGTCACAAAGCTGTAGATTTATTATGGCTGCCTAATGATGTGTAAATTAACCTACATTTGTTTCTGTCATGATACTGTAATTCATCAGTAGTATGTTGTTGTTGTTCAGCAGTTTTAATCACCACTGTCTGTGTTGTTTTGACTTTGATCACAACTTCTGGAACTCATTTTGTGGTTTTGTTAAACATGTGACAAAGGATATGAATATATATCCATTTTTTACACTTTGTTGCATGCATTATTTTAGTGTTCAAACCTGCATAAATTACTTCCAGGCAAGCCTTGTTTGAATTTATTGTTGCGAGTTGATTCCCTTGAGCCAGTGACAGTTCTCTTGGTCATTGTAACCTTCATATTTCATTGACCCAAGTGTCCTACTATATTGCCTTGTTAATCAGTGGTTGTTTGCTGCTAGGATGCAACTGAAATTTATTATTCTTATTAATGATTGATCATGTCTTGTTTTATACTTTGTTATATATAGAGTAAGTTAAAAACAAACTCTTATGAAGCTTCAAAAATACCCTCAACCTCAGACCGCGGTTTCTGCCTCTAGCGTCATCAGTGAAGTGCTAGGGAATAAAAATACTAGAACTAGTCCAGCATTTTATCAATGCCTAACTATTGAGAAGAAAATCTGAAACTTTCAGACATTTAAATGTACAAAAATCCAGCTATCTAACTCAAATAGCAGTATGGGACTGAAGTAAGTTCAGATACACCATATATTAATAGCTCTAGCAATATAAAATCGCCAAAGCATTAATAGCAAAAAACTAAAATTAAATTGATAAAAAAATCAAGTCAGATGACCTAATTTTAATAAAGCTCCTATTTACAAATGTTATATATAGAGTAAGTTAAAAACAAACTCTTATGAAGCTTCAAAAATACCCTCAACCTCAGACCGTGGCTTCTGCCTCTAGCGTCATCAGTGAGGTGCTAGGGAATAAAAATACTAGAACTAGTCCAGCATTTTATCAATGCCTAACTATTGAGAAGAAAATCTGAAACTTTCAGACATTTAAATGTACAAAAATCCAGCTATCTAACTCAAATAGCAGTATGGGACTGAAGTAAGTTCAGATACACCATATATTAATAGCTCTAGCAATATAAAATCGCCAAAGCATTAATAGCAAAAAACTAAAATTAAATTGATAAAAAAATCAAGTCAGATGACCTAATTTTAATAAAGCTCCTATTTACAAATGTTATATATAGAGTAAGTTAAAAACAAACTCTTATGAAGCTTCAAAAATACCCTCAACCTCAGACCGTGGCTTCTGCCTCTAGCGTCATCAGTGAGGTGCTAGGGAATAAAAATACTAGAACTAGTCCAGCATTTTATCAATGCCTAACTATTGAGAAGAAAATCTGAAACTTTCAGACATTTAAATGTCCAAAAATCCAGCTATCTAACTCAAATAGCAGTATGGGACTGAAGTAAGTACAGATACACCATATATTAATAGCTATGGTGTATCTGAACTTACTTCAGCCCCATACTGCTATTTGAGTTAGATAGCTGGATTTTTGGACATTTAAATGTCTGAAAGTTTCAGATTTTCTTCTCAATAGTTAGGCATTGATAAAATGCTGGACTAGTTCTAGTATTTTTATTCCCTAGCACCTCACTGATGATGCTAAAGGCAGAAACCGCGGTCTGAGGTTGAGGGTATTTTTGAAGCTTCATAAGAGTTTGTTTTTAACTTACTCTATATATAACATTTGTAAATAGGAGCTTTATTAAAATTAGGTCATCTGATTTCATTTTTTTTATCAATTTGTTTTATACTTTGGACACTGCAGACCATGTGTCTAGATTTATTGTGACAGGCATATCATTAATAATAATTCTGTGCTTGAAAACATAATCAATGTTTCTCATATTGTTTACGAAAGTAATTTGTATATTTTTAAATTTAAATTAACCATTTTTTGCTCTTTGAAATGTATTCATTCATTATATTGATAGTTACTTGTTGTTTCCTTTTAAAACAAGTACTTTTTATACACTTTGCATGCTTGCAATACATACATACTATATATTGGTATGGAGATTCTGTGTGTATATGTATCAGTTCAGCACTTCTGTAACACCACTTCACAAATTTTTGTTTATTTCTTTGAGTTGTCTACTGGGTTCTTGACTGACTCAGTGGTCTGCTCAATACTTTGAATATTATAATTCATTTTTAATGGCTTTGCTTGACTAGCTATTGATTCTGCTAGTGGTTCTTAAGACAAATGATATTCAAAAGTTATGCCACTAAACATTAGGAGCTTGACTCTAAGATAATAATCACTCATTCTTCAGATAAATTGATCTTGTAGAGCTTCATTAATAAAGTCCTTAATCACATTTTAATGCTAATGTATATATTCTAATAGCAAAATCTCTAGACTTTTTTTACCCTTGGACACAATTATTTAAATGATATCTCTGCATTATTGTTAGGGGTTTAGGGGTAAAAAATGCTTAGTAGGGACAGTGCCTTGTCAAAATCTAGGTCAGCCAGAATTTTTAATGTTTGTGATTTAAAAATCTCACAAGTCTGAGATTCGATTATTGACATAAGCATGGCTAATTTCAACTCAGGCCTCTTGATTTGATTAGCCTATAAATAATACATTAGTCAATCTTCATAGCTTGGCCAAGTTTCTGGGTATGCCAGATTGAATGCTTCAATTGAGCTAACATTAGCCATTCTGTTATCTTTTTCTCTTTTTATCATCAGAGAGAAAAACATTCTTTAATTTATGTCAGTCACTACTCAGAATGATTATTTAATGTTTATTTGGCAGCTACTATTTGCATAACTGTCAATTTTCAATAAAGTCAAAATCTAACAACCCACTATGAGAAGTTTCTGTGTTTATTACTATGACTAACCCACTTTTGTTTAATTTTACAAAGTGTTCTTAACATGCCAATAACATTTGCAGTTAATTTTTCTAAATAATGACAAAATCTAAGGACCTATGAAGGCAATATTTTTTGTTTAAACTTTTTTTCTACTGTGAGAATTTTTTTTATTTTGACAATGGTGGGACCAAATCTGTTGTGTTTAGTCATGATTATACATATAAACACAAATAAGTATACATACATTTTATGATATATTTATTAGTAATATATAAATACAAACATACAGTTTATTTACAATTGTTATTTATAGATAGCTACACTCTACCTGTTACTATTGGCAGGGTATAGTTCCCAGTTCTAGAGTGAACTGTAAAAAAGGAACTATACATGACCACATAGATTTCTACCTACTTTCAGCTATAATTGACAGCCTGGTTTGTGAGTAGATACATTGACTCTTCCAATTGTTATGACAGCTTGCCTCAAGTCAGCTTTGGTTTTGAATGCTTTCAGTCATACATGTGGGCTTGCCTCGCTGTGTAATCATTTGCTTAACCACCATAGTTTGGATAATAAGCATTGCTGTTCCTGTTAGCATGTATTTCCTTTGACTATTTAGGGAGAAACAGGCTACTGTTATTCAGTTTTAACAGTTGTTCTCAAACTTTATTTTCCAAAATGCTGACTATTTATTGCCAAATGCTTGACCTTCATAGAAACATTTGGATTTAATTAGCATCATTGCCTATTGGTCTGTTGTGGTCATTGGCTATGCATTATTTCTTTATAAAAACATTGGCTAGTGGCAATGAATGCACCATCCCATCACGAAGAGAAAGGAATCTGGCCTAGTCCATTATTTGAAGGCAAGATGAGATATGACAGAAACATTGCATTTAGTTCAAAGTTTACCAAATTATATATATTTTTAAATTTATATGTTTCATGTAACAGACTACTATACATGTAGCTCACAGATAACAAATTACTCATGCCTATTGAACACTGAAGAAAATTAAATGGAAATTGTAAGACCTCTAGTTGTATGTCCATATCTGAATAATATATTGTACTAGTCAGAATTGTATGTTCATTTAACAAGGTTTAGAATCTAAGCAAAAGTACCCTAAATCCACTCATGCCCGAGATACACAGGTCAGGAGCAATCATAGATTCTGCCCTATTTGCTCTTCTCTAAAACTATACCATTATAAACAACACTTCTGATGATAACAGATGAAATTTTATTCATTCCAGTCCTGGAGGCACAGCAAAGAAACATGAGATCTACAATGTAAATAAAGTCTATCAAATCTTTGCTCAATCAAATACTTTATGTAAAGGGATAATTTATAAATTTTAAATGAATTGCACACAGCTAGCATTGCAAAAAAAACATGAATTATAAAATAGTATCCAACCAGAATGAGCAAGAACAGAACAATCCAGAGATAAATGTCCATTTAAAATAATCAGTTATAACTTCTAAATATTACTAACACTATTATAAATATTAAATGGAATTCAATGAGTGAGATTCAGTAAGACACAAACACATAAGTTATTATCAACATAATAATTTAATGAACATACACAAATTTAATTTACAACAGAAGCATAGCACAGATTTAATGCGGCTATTACTTTGCATATAGGCAAATGATTTAGTATGCTAATGAACTATAAATAATAATAAATTAATGTTATCATTGATATGAACATTACTTTAAATAATGATAAGGACGTTTATAAATTCATCTCCAAAGAGAGGTTTACTCTTGATATAACAGATATGTAATTTATCGTTCATAAGCATATCTGGGCCAGTACAAATGAGGAATGGATTAGCCTAACAGCCTTGCTGTGACAATCCTAAAATATTTGACTAAATTATTAAATGAGTGGTTTACAAACATCACTGTGCCACGTCTTATAGATAATATGAGAACTACACATAAAAGAACTTGCAGTGCCAACTATAATGATAGCGTTCAAAATGGAGATATCCATCTTTTGACTGAAAGGCTTTATCACATATATGATTCTGCTTGTATTTATCACAAGGCGGTATTTGAAAATGTGAGTGGTAAGGATTCCATGATATGCTTGCCGACGTTTCACATGCAGAGCCTTAATACTCTAATGTTTATCCTGAGATCGGTTCTACCAAACCTCATTCTTAGACGAGTTACATGAAGAAAGTTTGGAGTTCGGATAAATAAATATGATAAAGCAAAATATACATTCTTTAAAATGCTATCATAAAGTAAACAACGCGAATATGGCTTAAGTCTTAAATGACTAATGAAATAATTTAAGCTTAAATACAGCAATAATACCATGCGTAACACCATGACAAATAATAACCCAGTCAGCATCGTACATATAACTTAAATAAATTTAGGATGTCAAATATAGAAGAGGGAAAAATATTATTTTTCCTATTTAACAAGCCCAAGTATTCTTAAACGACAATATATCATAAGCAAGTTAATACTTGATGGCGTGAAAGCAAGAAATAATTATTTAAAATAGGTTAATAATTAAAATTATTTTAGAAAACATAGAATGCATCTAAATAAATAGTGTCAACAACAAAAAAATTTATCTTATCCCATAATATGACATTTTAAACAATCCACCATTAAGCATTTATTTCAAAATATTTAATAGAGCGAACTAGCGTTCAATAAAAAATTTTACATTCAACTTTTCTAAAAAATATCATAATGGTTGCTAAAAATAATATAAGTTCGCTAGATTAAGCATTAGCATACCAAAATCAATTTAATAAAATACATATTTAAAATAAGTTTTGCTGCATGAAAATAAAATAATTAGAGCGTGAAACTTAAAAAGCTAATGATAGATTTAAAGTACATGATTCTGTGCTAGAGTTTCAAAGAACAAGTTTTAAAAACTTAAAAGAGAAAATCACAAATTTAACGATAGTTAAGTTTACAATCAGTTACCAAATAAATAAAGATTACATTATGATTACAATTAAGATTTAGGAAAGAAGTGAGGAATATAAGAGTTCATTCTTTGTCAAAACGAATTACCTTTAGTATTTATGGTGGCCATTTAAAATGACTACATGAAGTTTGGATGCAAAGGCACAATATTGACAAAATAATGGTAAACATCTTCCAATAGTTCTTTCACAGTTAAACATAACAGTTCTTAAGCAGCAATGGCATGTTAGGAAGGCAGGACAAAGATGATTTAAGATCAGGAAAAGCAAATTTCTTTTATTCACAGTTCATTTTGTTTCCACTCTCTAAACAAATACGAGAGAGAAGAGTGATTTGTACTCCTTTTGCATGTTCCTAGAACTTCTGCTTCTCCTACACTTGAAATTTGGCAATATTGGAAGATGTAAACAATATGTTCCAAAAAGCATTATTTAAACATATTTTTAAAATTGCAAATAACTTTAAAATATGATTTTTTTGGTTTGACTTAAAATAGTTAAATGAGAATGACATTTTTAAATTGCAATAATACTTTCTAGAATTTTCTGGCATTGCTTTAGCCCTACATTAATTGTATTTATTTTTATATCTGTAATACATATATGCACATACATATGAAGGGAATTTACAAGCTTGGAAATAAAATATACTGAAATTAAAATAATAATTCAACTGGTTACACATAACTATTTTAAATAAACAGGGTTGAAGTGATATGTGTATATGTGTGTGCTTAACATTCCTAGATGACCAAATAAACATATAAACTGGTTCAAACCCTACTTTAAAGGTATGTAATGTCATCAGGCATTGAAGTTAAATATGTACTACAGATTTACCACTTCACATTCCCATAATTAGAGAAACAAATAAAAAAAAATTCTTAAAAAATGATTTTACTTATACCTATAAAAATTGTTATTCCAAGTGGGAAAGAAACACATGGTCATCTAATAATAGCAAACTAGTCTGTCTATTGTTTACTATTATGTTTATGCCTCACTTCATGGAATTCTAACTATAATGTTTTAATTGGGATCTCCTTATTCTCTTAAACCCTTTTGAAAATCAATGGTCTGTCCTGATGTGTTATGCTATCCTATCAATCTCAAAACATTTTTTACTATACCTTCCCTGGGTTAGGCAGTATATACAACTTTAATTGGCATGCAACATTATTATACTTGAAAACCTTAAGCCACATC
This sequence comes from Epiperipatus broadwayi, assembly GCA_028023455.1. NCBI lineage: Eukaryota > Metazoa > Onychophora > Udeonychophora > Euonychophora > Peripatidae > Epiperipatus > Epiperipatus broadwayi. Next base: position 134,090 of record JAQFVV010000330.1, on the reverse strand, counting down.
TGATCTATGCAAAATTTATGATGAGGAATACATCTCTTTCTTACCATAATTTTTGCTATGTGGGCTAATTTTAATCAGGCATGTTGCTGGTTATATCTTTGATGGATACAAATGCTCTTGTCCAGTAAGAATTTACAAATCTCTGTATCACTATAACTAATATTTCTAAAAATTTTAGGTTTATCTAATATTGGGTTTGTAATCATCTCCATCTCAAAAGCATTACTACTGTTAAAGATGTTATTTTTACTAGTTGCAGGATCAATATGTTCAGCATTAAATAAATTCATTTCATGAATGTTTACATCTTCATACTTTTCAATAGTAGAAATAAATGTACAAGCATTTTTTTTATTTATAGCAGTTTTGATAGATTTATTAACAGGAATTTGAAAGTTTTCTTTATCATGAATACTCTCAGTTTTGATTGCTTTATTAACAGAAATCTGAACATTTACTTCATCATGAATAATTATTTGAAAACACTGTCCTATAGAAACATCTTCAATATATTTTGCTATTTTCACATCAATATCTTGGGCTGTGAAAAAAACAATCAAACTCTTGTTTACTGATCAAAGAATTATTATTAACTACAACATCTATCTCTTTACTGCTTAGCAATGTCAATTTTGAATCCAAAAAGAATGAATTATCATAATTTTCTATTTTCATTGTAGATACTACATTCCAACTAGAATTTAAATTCTTAGAATGGAGTTCATTAATATTTGAAACTAGATTTTTCTCAGTCTTTCCAGAATGACAGTTCACCTCAAATTGCTTTTCAACTGTATCACTCAAATTAAGACAATTTATTTCTATAAGACTTCTATTTACTTCACTCAGAGAATCTAATTCAATGGAATTTCCACTATCATGCACAAAACAGTTCAAATCCATCTGCATTTCATTAGCATCAATTACATTTGGCAAAGAAGTATTTATTTCGATATCACCTTTATTTAAAGAATCAATAAAATTTATCTTGTTCTGAGAATCCACTTCAGCAATATTTAAAACTGAATCCTTTTCCTGATTATGAACAATACATTTCAATATTATTTGCCTTTTACCAGTAATTCTGTTAGACAAGCAAGAAGCAAATTCCATATAATTTCTAACTGAAAAATTACCTAATTTATAAAAATTACTAGTTTTCTCAGATATCAACTGACAATGTTGAATATTAACAATGTCTGGAGGAACCATGTCATTTTCATTATCAGAGATGATAGTTCCTGCAGACATTTCTTGCCAGTTTTAACATTATTTACATCAGTTGTCATTTCAACATCATTAGCTATTGAAATACTTATGTTCTTATCAACTTTTATAGAACCATTTAAATAAGTTGCTATTTTTTATATCATATGTTATGGAATTTAACTTATTATACCTTCCTTGCTTAGAATTCTGATCAGTAAAAGAAAAATTACCATTTAGCATGAATTTTCTTTTTCTACAACCTAAACATTGCTTTTCAGAAAATGTTTGTTTTGATAAACAGTCATGTGTTTCTCCAAACATTATATTTTTATTTGAAAACTCTTTATTAGGATTTTCAAAAGATTTTGAAGCACATTCAGATAAAAAGACCCCCGGTTCAATTTTATCTGTTAAAAGAGAATCACTTTTGTGAAAAGGTAGCTCTTCATTTCTGTTATCTAATGCTTGAACTTTACAATTACTTTTATCAAACTGCTTATCAGTCAACACATTTTTACAACATTTATTTAACAAAGTATTATTAAAATATGGAATATCATTAGAACCATTTTCAAACTTGTTTTCAACATGAAAAATAATTCTATCACTATCCATTATTCCAGCAATACTATCATTAACACAAAATTTAGGCCCAATCTCTTCCTTAATTGATAAATCTTCATGCAAATCCATTGAAGAGTCTATATACCTTATTGACTTATCATTGCTGAAAGAATTCAAAATAAATGTCTGAATTTGGTTTCATCAGGTACTGTGTTAGAATCAAGTGAAATTTCTTCTTCTTGATAAATCTGACTAACTGTATCAGATTTATTGATGGAAGTATTAATCAAAGTTTCATAACTTGATTGATTATCTGGATTATAGAGTGGATTTATAAACTTTTCAACATTTTTAGACTGATATTCCAATAAAGAATCTCTTTGGACTTCTGTAACATACAATTTAGATGATTCCATCCTGTTTGTTTCTTCTGTCTTCAAAAGATAACTAGAATCAAGCTTTTCATCAGACAAAAAGGAATCCTGAGTAGATATATTTTCATCACATAAATTTATATCCCTAGGTAATGTTTCAACATTAGTAGCATTTCTATCAGTTTCTTTAATACATAGTGTTTCAACATTAGTAGCATATCTATCAGTTTCTTTAATCATGTTTTTCTGATAGTTCAAATCAGTTTTACATTTTTGTGTCATAAGAGAATCCAGACCTTTCATATTTAAATCATTCATTTCAGAGTCTTTAAAATCCAGTTGTATTTTTGTCTAAGTTCCTTGAAGCATGTCCTTAAACCTCATTTTTAGATATTTCATACTCATATTTAGCTTCATTATCTGGCTCGTGAAGTTGATCAATAATTTCTTCCTGGACTACTTGAAAATCTCCTAATTGTTCTTCATGCTTTATCATGTTCTATTGTGGATATTCTATTTTCATCTCTTTGATGGCAAGTGATCCTTTTACATGATTTTGCTCCCTCCATTCTTCCATCTTCTGATGTCTTTTAGCTCATTCTTCTAATAGACCCTGCACCCTCTTCCAGGATTTTTCAATTTCTTTGTCCATCCATTCTTCCATCTTCTGTTGTCTTTCAGCTTGTTTCTTCCAGAATTCTTCAGCTTCTTTCTTCCATTCATCAGCTTCTTTCTTCTGTTCTTCAGCTTCTTTCTTTTGTTCTTCAGCTTCTTTCTTCCAGAATTCTTCAGCTTCTTTCTTCCATTCTTCAGCTTGTTTCTTCTGTTCCTTTAAGAAGCTCTGCATCATCATGAATAACTGCAGGTTATTATTGTTCATTTTGTTGATATTGCTAATTTTGTGACTTTATTATTTGCTATAGGTTATCCACCTATCCCTTTTCCTCAATCGCCCCTATACTACCATTTTCCTACCATACCTACCACTTTCTTCTTGCCCTGCCTAACTTATATGATGCCCAACCATTTTATTATTTATGCCTACTCTTTTCCACTACTTGAATTTGCCTGTATCATTTAAGCTATATATTATAAAATTATTAACTATTAATTCTATAATACAAAATATATTTATAAAATTACCATGCCTTCACTTCTTTTGCCACTTTCCATCTGTTTTCTTTGCACCTGGAATTGACTAAAAATCTTTATTAGTAAATTAATAATACAAAGTATGACAGAAAGCTAAAGCAAGATATGATTTTCTCTCTTTTAAATATTTGCTTGCATTGAATCTCACTCAATGTAAGTTATGTTAACACATGAACTTACCGGTTGGCAAAATTTATAATTGTATAAATACAAGGTGCCATGACAACACAGCAAGATTAATAACTTATTATATAATATTTAGGTTACCCATGGTCACAGAGATGGATACCAAAATTTCCTTTTGCATTGATCAAATAATTCACAATTATTATACTAAATAAATATATATTTTATTTCCAAAGCTATTTTAAAATCAGCAAGATATATCCTTATATTTATCTCTTTGCAATAATCTGCAATAGCTATAAAATTTATTTCACATAATAAATTTTATGTAAACATAAAATAGTGTTTAAGTTGACTTATGTTATAATCTAGCAAAATAAAGCTAAGAAAATATTATGACAATACGCAAGTTATACAACCTGGATTGACATTATTTAGAATAAAACAATTTATTTCATGAATAGTTATTATTTACTACAAACTGACAACACGTGACTAACCTAAGTTTGAATATAGGAATTTAACTCAATTATTTATCATTTCCAAGGAGCGTGAGGCTATCATAAAAATGTCAAAATTAATATTCTTTCCAATAACCTTTATTTATCGATATCAATTTCACTTTGGCTAGCATAAAAATATGTAAACCATTAAAGCACTTTTCCAACTACATCTGGTTGCTTGGTGTTACATAAAAGGTCTTCACCTGCTTTAAGGTTACTAATAATAAGAAACGAACATTTAAAATATCAACTAGCAAGCAACTTTTTTTTTGCTAGCATGAGAACATGTAAACCATTTAAGCATTTTGCCAACTGCATCAGGCTGCTTGGTATTACAAAAAGGGTCTTCACCTGCTTTGAGGTTACTCTGAGAATCAATGTCATTGAAGCGTGATGTTCACTACATCGGACCGCTTGACATAGATTTCTATTTTTAAGGTCTTCACCTGCTTTGAGGCTACTAATAAAAGGAAAAAAACATTTTAAATACTTGGTAGCAAGCAATACTTTTATATTAAAGTTTTTAACATAATATCGATATTGGATACTTCTAAATATCAAAACTGAGATATACACTACTTAATTTTAACAAAGAAAAAATATTATTTCTTTCATCTATTCTATCCCTTGCTCCAATCTACTCTTACTACCTTTCTAACACTTTAATTTTCTTTCTCCTTATTGTCACGAATGTGGATTAACAAATGTATAATATATATACACTGAGATAGTACAAGCTACACATATAATTAATTTATAAATATTAACTATCATTATTTTTTAAATAATTATTTTGACTAACAATACTGTTTTATTCATATAGTTTACGGTATTTAACCAACAAAATTTATTAATGAACCTAGATTTAGATAACCTTGGAGACATTAAAATATAAGCCACCAAAAACATAAGCACTTTACGGGGTATGGTATTTAATTAATATACACCCCAATGATTGAGCCAACAACAAGATAAACAGTCTACAGGGTGTGAGATATAATTAATCAAGCCCCAAACGATTGGGTCACCAAGACCAAGAAAGAAAAAAAATCCTGTACCGGTCAGAATTGTATGTCCATTTAACAAGGTTTAGAATCTAAGCAAAAGTACCCTAAATCCATTCATGCACGAGATACACAGGTCAGGAGCAATCATAGATTCTGCCCAGTTTGCTCTTCTCTAAAACTATAACATTATAAACAACACTTCTGATGATAACAGATGAAATTTTATTCATTCCAGTTCTGGAGACACAGCAAAGAAACATGAGATCTACAAGGTAATTAATGTAAATAAAGACTATCAAATTTTTGCTCAATCAAATACCTTATGTGAAGGGATAATTTATAAATTTTAAATGAATTGCACACAGCTAGTATTGCAAAAGAAACATGAAATATAAAATAGTATCCATCCAGAATGAGCAAAAACAGAACATCCAGAGATAAATGTCCATTTAAAATAATCAGTTATAACTTCTAAAAATTACTAACACTATTATAAATATTAAATGGAATTCAATGAGTGAGATTCAGTAAGACACAAACACATAAGTAATTAACAACATAATAATTTATTGAACATAAACAAATTTAATTTACATCAGAAGCATAGCACAGATTTAATGCGGTTATTACTTTGCATATAGGCAACTGATTTAGTATGCTAATGAACTATAAATAATAATAAATTAATGTTATCAATGCTATGATCATTACTTTAAGTAATGATAAGGAAGTTTATAAATTCATCTCCAAAGAGAGGTTTACTCTTGATATAACAGATAAGTAATTTATTGTTCATAAGCATATCTGGGCCAGTACAAATGAGGAATGGATTAGCCTAGCAGCCTTACTGTGACAATCCTAAAATATTCGACTAATTATTAAATGAGTGGTTTACAAATATCACTGCACCATGTCTTATAGATAATATGAGAACTACACATAAAAGAACTCGCACTGCCAACTATAATGACAGCGTTCAAAATGGAGAAGATGTCCATCTTTGGACTGAAAGGCTTTATCACATATATGATTTCACTTGTATTTATCACAAGGCAGTATTCGAAAATTTGAGTGGTAAGGATTCCATGATACGCTTGCCGACGTTTCACATGCAGAGCCTTAATACTCTAGCGTTTGTCCTGAGATCGGTTCTACCAAACCTCATTCTTAGACGAGTTACGTGAAGAAAATCCGGAGTTCAGATGAATAAATATGATAAAGCAAAATATAATTTTTTTAAAATGCTATCATAAGTAAGCAATGTGAATATGGCTTAAGTCTTAAATGACTAATGAAACAATTTAAGCTTAAATAAAGCAATAATATCATGCGTAACGCCATGACAAATAATAACCCACTCAGCATCGTACATATAACAAATAAATTTAGGATGTCGAATATAGAAGAGGGAAAAATATTATTTTTCCTATTTAATAAGCCCAAGTATTCTTAAACGACAATATATCATAAGCAAGTTAATACTCGATGGCGTGAAAGCAATAAATAATTATTTAAAATAGGTTAATAATTAAAATTATTTTAGAAAACATAGAATGCATCTAAATAAATAGTGTCAACAACAAAGAAGTTTATCTTAGCCCATAATATGACATTTTAAACAATCCGCCATTAAGCATTTATTTCAAAATATTTAATCAAGTGAACTAGCGTTCAATAAGAAATTTTACATTAAACTTTTCCAAAAAATATCAGAATGGTGGCTAAAAATAATATAAGTTCGCTAGATTAAGCATTAGCATACCAAAATCAATTTAATGAAATAAATATTTAAAGTAAGGTTTGCCGCATGAAAATAAAATAATTAGAGCATGAAACTTAAAAAGCTAATGATAGATTTAAAGTACATGATTCTGTGTTAGCGTTTCAAAGAACGAGTTTTAAAAACTTAAGAGAAAAAATCAAAAATTTAACGATAGTTAAGTTTATAATTAGTTATCAAATAAATAAAGATTACATTATGATTACAATTAAGAATCAGGAAAGAAGGAAATATAAGAGTTCATTCTTCGGCAAAACGGATTACAGTTAGTATTTATGGTGGCCATTTAGAATGACTACACGAAGTTTGGATGCAAAGGTACAATATTGACAAAATAATGGTAAACATTTTCCAATAGTTCTTTCACAGTTAAACATAACAGTTCTCAAGCAGCGATGGCATGGCAGGAAGGCAGGACAAAGGCGATTTAAGATCAGGGAAGGCAAATTCCTTTTACTTACAGTTCGTTTTGTTTCCACTCTCTAAACAAATACGAGAGAGATGAGTGATTTGAACTCTTTTTGCGCATTCCTAAAACTTCTGCTCCTCCTACACTTGAAATTTGGCAATATTGAAAGATGTAAACAATATGTTCCAGAAAGCATTATTTAAACGTATTTTTAAAATTGCAAATAACATTAAAATATGATTTTTTTGGTTTGACTTGAAATAGTTAAATGAGAATGACCTTTTTAAATTGTAATAATACTTTCTAAAATTTTCTGGCATTGCTTTAGCCCTACATTAATTGTATTTATTTTTATATCTGTAATACATATACGCACATACATAATTGTCTAAATGAAGGGAATTTACAAGCTTGGGAATAAAATATACTTAAACTAAAATAATAATTCAACTGGTTACACATAACCATTTTGAATAAACAGGGTGGAAATGATATGTGTATATGTGTGTGCTTAACATTCCTAGATGACCAAATAAACATATAAACTGATTCAAACCCTACTTTAAAGGTACGTAATGTCATCAGGCAGTGAAATTAAATATGTGCTACAGATTTACCACTTCAATATATATATATATAATTTATTTAATTTGTGAAAAAATAATAATAATAAAAACTTTAATACATTTATATTTTTATTATAGAAATAAAAATATTAGTAATTCTTTAGGTTTTTTTTTTAATTTTTTCCCCTATTTTACGAAAATACACTTCGTATTAAACCATATATTTTTAAATATATATCTGAGCACTTATTGCATATATGTGTAGAGATGATTATCTGGACCAACTGATGATTGCTGTTTTAGCATGAAATACTCATATTAGTGATTATTTATCTTTTCGACATATATATGTTCAAGTGTATTAGTGTTATGAGAGAAAGTGATGGGAAGTGTGAAATTCTGTGCTCATATATCCTATATATTAAATATATTTTTATAATAAATATTATTTACGTTTTATTTTTCATTGTTATGTTCTTTCACACATTTACATCTCTATGATAAAAACGTTAAAAGTTAAAACCTAGCATGGGCTACTTATGTGAAATAATTTTACGAATCATTGATAAAATATGTTTATTCTGACTAAATTCTTAAATAAATTGGATTTGTTTGTTTCTTATTGCTGTCTTAGCGAAAATGATTAATTATATTAAGCAAGTATTTTTTATTTGAAAAAAAAAAAAATAGCAAAACCATATATTTTATAACTCAATAGAGTTTAATGAGTAAATAAATCAAATATGTTAAATTTATAATTTTCCACAATAAAAAAAAATAATAGTTTCCTCCTTTTTTTTTTTTTGGTTTTTGTTTAAAACTGGATCTTGTAAAATTATAGTTTGTAATAATAGATGTGAATTGAAAAAAAAAAGAATATAATTAATAATCACGATACATAATTAAATTATAAGCTTGATTTCATATTTTAAAATGTTAGAAAATTTTATTAGAAAAAAAATAATTTAATAAAAAAAATTAACACTTTATTTACCAAAGCATTTGATAAAATAAAATTTGTATGATTAAATTATAAATTAAATTTAAAAAAAAAAATTTTTTTTTCAGTTTAAATAAATGATGTAAAAAAAAAAAAACAAGATTTAAGTAAGTTTTTTATGGAACTTGTTTGTGTCTATAAAAAGATTAAATAGCCTTTAATTAGCAAGCTCTAAAAGGCTTCAAAAAAAAAAAAACAATAAAGGAAAAGATATTATAAATCAGATTTTCCAAAGTGAATACTGATGAGAAAAGTGAATTTCATTTTTGTTTTTATCTTTAATTAAAAATTGCCAACCAGTTGTCGAGATTGGATATAGACCAGTTATCTAAAATAAAAAGCATAGTATATTTCTCTTAAAAAAGTTAATAAATATATAACAAGTGAAATATAAAACCAAAAGATATATATATATATGTCTCACCATAATCTCCATTGATATTGAAACACTTGTCACATTACTTTACTAAGCCATCATCATCTACATTTTTCCCTAATCAATACCTTTCTTCCAATTCCATCAACTTAGTACTTATTTGTAAATACTTTGATACGGCCAACCCTTTTCACCATATATAAACCAAAATGATTTTATGAATATCTCATAAAACCACAGAGCCACACTACAGCATGATCCTTTTATTAGCATTGTACATTATTTGAAGATAGTTCTTCAATTTGTCGTTTATTGTTCTAATGCACTATTAAACTTGCTTACAACACTGTTGCAAAAACTAATTCTTCTACAGCCAGGAAGCTGAAATCAGAATAAGCAGACTCTTATTTTTTGGTAGATACTCATATACATGATGGTTTTATTATTATCAATGTTATGCTTGAATGGAAATTAAACCAATCTATTTCAAATAGAAAGATATTTAATTTATAATAATGAATTATTTTACAAGAAATTTCTATATTTCTTATTTTTATGTAATTTATAATAAATTTTTAATCAACTTTGCTTAAAAAAACATTAAAGTTATGTTAATAATCATAAGAATATTCTTATACCATAATGCTTAATATAAAAACTAATTATATAAACAGTGTATAAATTGAAATTTTTTTTTAAAATTAAGAATAAAAATATTCTTGATTTTATTATTCATTAGAGAAAAATTGCAATTTTAGAATGACTATTATATATTCAGAAAAAATAATATATAAAAAGCCAACAGAAATTAACTTAAAGATGAGTTTTATGCTGATCATGCAATATAATTTGTAAACACAACTATTCTCATATATATATATGAAAAACAAAACAAGTTTTATATAGTAAAAACCTGCTATCGCTTGTATTAATGATCAATAGATGGAGCCTTACCAAGACCTCCAAACAAGCATATTTGTTTACATAAACGTCAGAGTCAATATTCACTGTCTCTTTCATTTTGCTCCACCCTCAGATCAGCTGATTTCAAGCAGATTTGCTCTCATCAGTGAAGGGATAGGAGTTAGAAACTAGACCTAAATATTAACTCCAAGCGTTTATGCAAAACGTTTCTATCAGTTTGCAAGCATGAATTTTTTAGACACCTAAATGTCTTCAAACTCAGCCTATCAAACTAGATAGCTATGTGGGTCTGATATCTGTTCAGTTTCTCCACATAATCAAAGCTTCTGCAATCTATATCATTGCAAGAAAACTTTAAAGGTACATTTATGAAAAAACAAAACAAGTTTTATATACGTAAAAACCTGCTATCGTTATATATTATGTATTTTTCATTTTATCAAATTACATTAAAAACTTCTAACATAAAAGCTTTTTTGATCCTCTCTTATATAATTTAATGCAATCTTTTTATAACTCACTTATTTTTATTACAGTTTTGACTGTCCTGCAGTCTTCATCAGAACTCTCTATAAATTGGAAAAAGAGAAATGATACTTATAGAAAGCTGTGATGAAGACTGCAGAACAGTTGAAACTGTAATCAAAATAAAGGAGTTATAAAAAGATTGCATTAAAGTATATAAGAGAAATGCAAAAAAGTAAAGGAGCAGATACAACCATAAAAGCTACAGTGAATTTCAATGTCTGGTTTATGAAACCATCTATAAAATATTCTGAAGACTGATTTCATAAAAAATAAATAAACAAAACATTAAATTAAAGCTAATAATTATATTCATTTAATACTATTTAAAATATCTCAGATATTTATCAACAAAAACTTTCTCCCTCACTGTTCACTAGAATATTATTGTAAACATTTTGAATTAACTTAGTGAAATGTCTTGATCAAATCAATAACAGCTATGTATAAATCATTCCTGTCTCCTGATATTGACAAGAAAAGCTATGTTTATAATACATCGTGATTTCTGAAAAAAGCTTGAATTCTCTGACAAACATTCATTTTTATTAGGAGACAATTTATTCTAAATGTTTTTGCATAAGCAAATGTCTATGATACGTCATGATAATTATTGCTCTGTTTTTTATATTTTTATTTTTATGAATTGGTACAATAAAATATATCTAAAATCAGGTAATAATCATTATTTTCATCACCATAATTAACTTTTCTCCATGTATCTCATAAGGATATGCAGCCATGCCATTTTTGGCATAATAATAAACTATTTTAATTATGTTAAGCTAGATATTTTTGTCCAAATCTAAATAAATAAGCAAAGGGAATTTTCTATTAAAAGCCATCATCTTAAATTAAATGTTTATAAAAATACTTTTTCCATTTATGTAAAATATTTTTATATTCTATTGATTTATGGTATACTTTTTTAGATCTTTATATGACTTTAAGTATCTTCAACAAGATCTAAAACATAAGATTATATATCCTTTTTAAATAAATCTGCTTATGAAGTTCCACATTCAATTTACTTACCAAACAGAAAAGATTCTTAGCACTTTATATTTTTTTCATATCTAATGTGAATTCGATATTTTCAATATTAGAAATAAAAAACAATCTAATGCAAATAGCAAGATTATTACCAATGTTGAAGTGGAAAATTCTAGATATTTAAGATGTAGAAAAAAAATTAGATATGGGTTGGATGAATGAAATAAGGAACTTTTCTGGTATCATGCTGTTAAGAGAGACTAGATATGAATTAAACTTGAAGAGAATCATTATCCTACAATGTAATAATAATTGTTAAAAATAATGATGTTTTCAGGATTTTGTGAAATAAAATAATAAACTGTTAGAAAAAAGTAAAGCAAATTGGCTTATTTTGGATGTAGAAGAAAAAATAGCAATGAGGATATTGATTTAAGTACATAATAAAATACATTGCTTAAATAGCATTTTATAAATTAATTAAAGAATTTTAATGATTAGACTGAAAGCAGTACCAAGGGCTTTTATAGTTACTTAGGTATTCTTATCGATTAGTCATCATTAAAATGATAATGAAATATAAATCATATAGAATAATCAATAAATTTTACAACCACAATGTTTAGTGAGAATAAACAGTGATGTTAAAACTTCATCATCTGCACAATAGAGAATTGGAGAAAATAAGAATTATCACCTTATTTTCAAACTCAAATGGGTTTATTTTGACTTGGATGAAGTATCCTTGGAGCTTTAACTCACTGTTTAATGGCATTAGTGAGAAGAGATTACTACCTTCAACATAATTATAAACTAAACACTGGGCTTGTAAAATTTATTATTACATAATTTAACATTTTAATATTAGCACCAAGTAAATTATAATATTTCAGAAGTGCTAATAACATTATTAAAAAATAGAATTAAAGTGAATGATTTATATATTAATGTTCTCATTCTAGGTACTTAAGATTGATTTATATAAGTAAATTTGAGTAAAAATATTAGACAGCCATTTTTATTTACTCAAAGTCTGTATCTTGTGGCTGGAGCTAGAGAATCCTTGCATTTGATAATCAGTGCTAGTGAGATAGGATTATTATCTTTTATATAATTAAAAAGATATAAAAGAAAATAAAAAATATTTAAAAAACGTTTTTTCCAGGAGACTATAAAGATACCAACAAAGACAGCAGTTGGTGGGTAAAGGCAGAGTGTGCTAAGAATCCCCTGATTGTAAAACCAGGCTGCCATTTGATGATATTTTTTTATTTAGGTACTTATAACTGCAGATCACTTTCAAGTGAAGAAAGATTGCAAGAATTAGAAAAAAAACTGTCTTATATTAAACGGGACATTATTGGAATTTATGAAGTTAGAAGAAAAAGTAAAGAGGCAATTGATTTAAAAAGTGGACATTTACTTTACTATAAAGGCACAAATATTGGAAATACAAGTGGAGTAGGATTAATTATAAATAAAAAATGGAAGAATAACATTTTGGAGATTGATGGTGTATCAGACAGAGTGGCAAGATTAGTTATACAACTTAATAGCAGATATCAATGCAGATGATTCAGGTTTATGCCCCAACAAGTTCTCATAGTGATGAATTAGAAGAAGATTTTTATATGAATGTACAAAAAGCTTTTTATCAGGGTAAACAACATCTTAAAATTGTTATGGGAGACTTTAATGCTAGAATTGGTAAACAAATGAAAGATGAAAGTGTTGTAGGTAATTTTGGTTATGGTAATAGAAATGAGGAGGTCATATACTTGTGAAGGTTGCAAAAAAAAAAAAACCTTTATATTATGAATTCTTTTTTTGAAAAAAAATGTTAAAAGGAAATGGACATGAAAGCACTTATTTCGAGATTTTTATGTTCTTAATAAATTTAACAGAGGAAATGATCATCGACTAGTAAGATGTAAGATATGTGTTGATGCAAAACTAGAGAGAACTTACAAATTGGTTTCAAGTATTAGTAGATTTTGAACATGATTTATATATCTGAATGAAAGTAATAAGTAAATAACTGATACACTTTTAAAAACAGCAAAAAAAATAGCTGATAGAAAAAAGCATCAATTGACCAATAAAATTTCTACTGAGACTAGAGAATTTATGAAGAAAAAAAGGAATATGAAGATATACAAAATGATGCATTAAAAAAGATTGAATACCTTGAATTCTGTAAAATGGTGTGGAAAAAAGCTGAAAATGTTATAAGAAACTATAATTGTGAACTAGCAAGGTAAGAGAATAAAAGTCTTAAGAGGGTAAAACAACATTTTGATATTAGTAGGAAATTTATATCTGCAATAAGGAAAAAAAGATGGAACTATTTCTAAAAAGGGAGATGACATCATAAAATGGGTAAAAGACTTCTATCAAGAATTATATAGTAATAAAGAAAAAGTACCTCCTATATCTATTATATCTTCCCAATTGCCCAGAATTTTAAATGAAGAAGTGAGACATGCAATTACATTTATGAAAAAGGAAAGGCTCCAGGTAATGATGGAAATATAATTCATATCTTAAAAAAAGCAGATGAAGAAATAAAATAAAAATTAGCAAAGTTATACACCAAATGTTTAAATGATAAAGATGTACCAGATGATTGAACGAATTCAGTATTAATATTGATATTTTAAAAAGGTTATAAAGAAGATATTAGAAATTACAGACCTATCAGCCTTTTATCAGTTTTACACAAAATTTTTACCAAGGTAATTACAACTCATATACAGAGAACATTGGATTTTAAATCAAGAGAACAGGCTGGATTTAAAAGTGGTTTTAGTACAGTAGATCATTTCCAGGTATTGATAGAAGTTATAGAAAGGACATATGAATATGAGTTGCCATTATGCTTTGGATTTGTAGATTATGAAAAGACATTTGATTCTATAAACATTTCTTCAGTGATTAAAGCATTGGATCATCAAGATATAGATCCAGGAAATTGTCATATTTTAAAGAATATTTATAAAAATGCAACAGCAACAATTATATTACATAATGATACTAGGAAAGGAAACATTGAGAACAGTGTAAAACAGAGTGACTTCATATCTTCAAAACTTTTTACAGAAGTGCTGCTAAGAAGTATTTTGTGGATTAAAATGGGAATCTAAAAGAGTAAAAGTAAATGCAGATTATTTAAATAATTTCAAGTTTGCAGATGATGTAGTTGTTTTTGCAAATAATGCTTTAGAACTGCAGGAGTTATCAGATGAAAGTAGAAGAGTAGGACTAAAGATAAATGTTAAAAAGACTAAAGTAATGTTCAATGAATTTTCTCAAAATATGAAAATAAAGATTGATTATGATGAGTTAGAAGAATTTAACAGCTAGAAATATATTAGTCAGATTAGTAATACACATGGAAACATAATGGATGAAATTAATCATAGAATTAAACTTAGTTGGAGTGCTTTTGGTAGAAATAACTTGATACTAAAAGAAAATATGCCTATTTGTTTGAAAAGGAAGGTTTTTAATAAATGTGTTTTATCAGTTCTTATTTATGGATCTGAGACTTGAACACTTAATAGAAGAGCAATACAGAGAACTTCAGATCACTCAAAAAAGTATGGAGAGATGCATGTTAGGAGTAACAGGAAGAGATCAAAATGCAATATATAGGTAAGAGAACAATCAGGTGTTATTGACCTCATTGAAAAAATTAAAAGACAAGTGGAGTTGGACTGGACATATTGCTACAAAAGATTATAATATATGGACAATTGAAATCTTAAACTGTATTCCAAGAGATTGTAAACGACCCAGAAAGAGACTACATGTGGAATGGATGGATGAGATAAGAAAGTGTGCAAGGGTGATATAAAGAAGAGAAGCTAAGGATCAGAGAAGATAGTTTTGAACTTGGAGAGACCTTCATCCTGCAGTGGATTTATAATGGTTGATTATGACAGTAGATTTTCTACAACCTCATAGTCATAACAGAAAATATTAAATTAATTAGTTTAGTGATCAAAACAAATAAAAATTCACTTACATATAGCATAAAACTAAAGACAGCAATCATGTCAACATAGATTATTTTCAATGTTAAAAATAAATAAATTTTCATTTAATATATATATATTATGTGACTCATATCAAATAATGTTAATTCATCTTTTAATGTTATAAATTAAATCTATTGGTCTATCTCTATTCATTTATCTATTTATGCTTCTATTCATTTATTTACTTATCTGCTTTATTTCTATATCTATCTATCAATTTTCATAACTATTTATCTATCTGTCATCTATCCATTTTCATTAATTATTTATATATATATATATATATATCATCTATCCATTTTCATTAATTATTTATATATATTGTATTGTTTAATATTATAAAATGTTTAATCAAGATTATTATGACATTATTGCTAGTGTGTTTTGTTTTACTTTAATTATTTCATTAAATAAATTTAAAATGTCTAGAAAATTAAATATAGAGATATTTAAATATCTTATAATTCTACAATTATTTGTGTAACAAATACATATAAAATTTATCCACCGAATTATTTATTTCTATATTCATTCATATATCTATCTATCTATCATATACACATATGTTTATTTATCTATTGTTTTTTTAATATGATAAAATAATTAATCGTGATTTTTATGACATTATTGCTGTTTTATTTCATTTTAATCATTCCGGTATATTAATTAAATTTTATAAAAAATTACATTTGAAGATAATAAAACATCATACAATGAATAATGACTTAATAAAAACAAATATTTATTATATTCATAATTAATTTTTATTTTAATTTATACAAGAGCTGTTTTTTATTTAGCATTAATATTTTTTAAATTTACTATTACTAAAATATCACAAAAACGTCATAGATTTCAACTCAACATAGCTTTGTATCTGACTCTTAATTTATGCATTTGATTGATATTAACTTTGTGTTCCATGGGATGTGTTTATATATATATAAGGGACGTGAATTCAGACTTGTTTATATATATATAAGGGACGTGAATTCAGACTTTTAAACTCCCCAAACTATCCATCTTATACAATTGATACACATGTCCACATGCATGTAACAATGATAAATGACCTTGGTCCATGTCACCATTTTCAACTGAGCAGTGATTGTATATATGTGTAGATTTGATGAGTGCGGGTTCAGCACAAAATACTTATATTGTAGATTATTTATCTTTTTCACTTGTATGTGGTCATCTGTATCAGTTGTAGAAGATTGATTAGATAGCTGTGGGGAGTTTGCAAGTCTGAGTTCAAGTCCCTTATAACTACATTAAGTTTAGTATAGATAATATACATGTATTTAAACATATATATATATATATATATATATATATATATATATATATATATATATATATATATATATATATATATATATATATATATATATATCAGAGACTACTAAATTTCATATATAAAGCAGATGACTCCAATATCCATAGATTAGTGATGAGACTTTAGTAATATATATGAACATGAAATTAATTTAGGTTTACTGTTGATCTAAAAAAGAAATTTGATTTGACCTTTATAAGAAGTTCAATTTTTATGCTACATTTGTTCAATTGTTTGAAGTTATTTTTTAAGTAGACACCTAGAAAATATGATATTGATTTGAGTAAAGTCTTAAATTATTGAAATATTTCTTGAGTTAATAGTATATTTGATCTAAAACAGGCAAAACTCTCCATACAGTAGTGTCACTCAGTGCCATCCAGAATAATCAATGGATGCCAGAAGGCTTGTGCATAAAATCCCTATCTAGTGCCTAATCATCCAATATCCCGAAACTAGTTTTTGGATTGTGGCCTTCATCAGTGAGGATGAGTAGGCACTGGATAGGGATTTTATGCACAAGCCTTCTGGCATTCCATTGATTACTCTTGTTGTCACTGAGTGGCACTACTGTATGGAGAGTTTTGCAAGTTTTTGCTTAAATTTCTAAAATAGTAATATTTAATTAAGAAAGGAATTATAAAAAAGGAACATTTAGTGACAACAAAAGCAACACATTCATTAGTAAAATATGTTATTGTCAAGGAAGAAGTCTGTTATGTATTTGCATCACAATTCCAAATAATGTCAGGCTTTTAGCAATGAGGTACTTTTGGGCATTATTTTAAATCAAATTTTAAATAAATAAGAACAATAAGTTAAACTACCAGCAGTGTTATTTCTAATTAGCATAAGATTTTATTTCAGTCTAAGGTGTTAAGATTATTAGATACTTTCCCATTGTTTAGGTAAAAAGTTCAGCATATTGTTTTTGTTGCCTTAGAAATAAGACAAAAAACTTTAGAAAAAGGTTTGCAAACTTTTTGTATTTTTATTAAGAGAATTTAGCATTTTTATAAATGATCTTTTTTATGAAGTTAAAGCAATGTCACCATTGATGAATATGTTGAATAAAGTAACTAAGTAAAGTGAACTTAGTGAATTATTCTGTAAAATTTTATATCTACTATGATCATCATTTAGTAGCATTAGAATTTTTTTAAAAATGGGAAAATAGTTTGGAAGAAAAATTAATGAGTTTTTTTCATGTAAGAACTTTATAGAATTTTCAAAGACCCTTTAATTAAGGTGAGATAAAGTAAATAAAAGTAATATTAATTTTTAATTTATTTGGGAATGTTTTTTTGAGTGTAAGTTGTTAAAGATTAAATTTGTTTCTAGCATTTCTTTTGAGTCTACATTCTGTCTGCTCTATAGGTAGATAGTTCTCATTAGACTGAAGCAGCTAGAGAAAATAATTGTTTTTTATGTATTGAGAAATGAACACATTGAATGCTTTAATGATGAATTTGTTTAAATTTATTATAGCAAGCAAAGATTAGGATTCTATTTTTATAATCATTAAATTTTATCAGAATAGTATTATTTTAACTACAAAAATATGAATTCTAAAACTTATTATTCTTGTTTTATATTGGATATGTGGAAAGGGATTTACTATTAATATATCAGCAGCTGATGGCAAATTATATTTTTATTAAAACAAGACACAAATTAGAGATTGCCTCTGTTTTACATCTGCCTAAATAAAATGTGCATTGTGATTGTATCAAACCATTCAAAAGTTAACAAAGTTTTTAGTCTTCATTTGTGTATTGCCAAAGATTGTTGTGAGAACTGATGTCATCTACAAATGCAGAAGTATGGGAAAATTCTGAAGAGGAAAGTAGGATCACTTTGTATTGGGAGATTTCTAAATATTGCATATGTAAGAGAAATATCTAACTGAATGTTAATTTGATATTTCTTTGGAACTATCATCAGTAGAAGTTATTTATTTTACAAAATGATTTACAAAAAAGAAAATTATTTTGTGGTTTAAAAGCATTATAACAAAAATGAATGCGAATCAAGGAATTTTAAGAAAAGCCATTTATTAGAAGAATGAGAAATCTCTTAAATTGCAATTACATTATTATTTTTGATCAATAAATTTATAGAGCATCTTCTATTTTGATTTTGACATAACTTAATATTAAGTTGAAACAACTTTACAGTGTTCTCTGACTAAAGAGATGCTTGAAGTATTTCCTAATTGCTAATATCATATATTTTTTTACTTCAAAAGCATTACAACATTATCTATGTATAACTGGAATTTATATCTAATATTATTGTATGCATATTTTTTAACTTTAACCTGATAGTTATAAACATGTCTGATGCTTTTGTTGTGATAATTTACATATTAATTCATGCTTCTTGAAAGTGGAGCATAAGGATTTTTCTATTCTCTCCTAGGTAATAATTAAAAGTGACTGTTAGATGTATAGGTGGATTTTACTTATCACTGAAAGCAGCAATATCTTAAAATTCAAACAATACCAATGTCATCTAATATCCATTGAATACTCAAGGGTAAAGTAAATAAAGTAAATTATGGCTTTTAAAAGCACATTTTTTGTACAATAGCAATAATGGTTTCTGCAGATATTGTATGCATTGTAGCCAAATGTTGTTTTGCTAAATCCATCACTAGATGATTTAATTTTTTTTTTTTAATTTTACTAAGTATTTACATGTTGGAATTCAAAAATCTGTAGATAATGTTTTAAGGCAAACATAGAACAATCATCAGCATATTGTAAATTCTGAATCCAATAAGATGATCTTATTTGAGCTTTTAAATATTTCAAATTTGAAAAATTCCACTTTCAAACCTGCATCATATTTTGATCCATGTTTCGTATCATGACGTATAAGCAGTTCTAAATACCATTGCCATAAAAAATTGGAAACAATGATGTAACAAGCACAACACCCTTGTTTAATACCTGTTTTTATTTCAAATATCTCAGATTCTCCATTTGTAATAATAACCCTTTTTCTCATTCCATTATGTTGAGGTTGTATAATGCAAATAAACCTTTATGGCCTATCAACTAATTTCAGACAATTTTATAAACTTGTTTGACTAAGTAAACAAAATGCCTTGATCAAAGCAGTAAAAGCAGTTAATAAATAATTGTTTTGCACCCAACACATTTCTTATATTTATCTTACCAAAAACAATGTCTATGGTACTTCTCAATTCTCTAAAACCACAGTGATATTTTGGTAATAATTAATCTATGACTGGAAGCAAATTATTCAATAAAACTATTGAAACTATTTGTTATAGTGGATAATAATGATATTCCACAATAATTAGTGCTCTACATTTTAAAAAATTGGAGCAATAAAATCATTGTTAGATCAGTTGGCCCAAATTCATAAGTCCATACATTTTTTTTAAAAATATTCAAGGTTTTTGAAGCTAATATAGCACAATTATATTTTAAAACTTCTCTAAACTGTTCCAAGGACATACAGTTTTTTTATTTTGAAGAATATAAAGAGATGTCTTGACTTCAACAACTTGGATATCTTTGCCCAATTCTAAAAGGATAGATAAAATGGACTATAATGTTGTCAATTTTTATATCACTATTCAAAAGGTGATCATTGTTATTATATAAAAGAGTACCATTTATGAATTTAATTGAATTATAATATAATTTTTAGACTGATATATTGCTTTCAGCACATGAAAAAAAATATTTACAGTGACCAGAATCAATGAATATCAGTACTTCCTTTGCAGTTTTAATCCCTTAATCATTTTTAAACCTTGTCAGTCATTGAACTTCTATCTTTAAATCTCCATATTTATTATTTGTTCTGCCAAAAAAACATGTCTTAATTTTTTTTTAAATTAATTTACTAATAATAAAATCATTATTAAAAAAGTTTTCATGATTTTTTTAGTGAATCCAATAAAAGATTTGCAATGAAATCAAATCATATATCACATGACTTAATTTAATAAGCTTGTATTCCTAATGGTATATAATGAGCATGCCAATAGCTCTTAACACTGATGAAAGCCAGAGCTCAAAACTAGTCTGAGGATAGAGATATTCTGAAAAGCTTATTAAGAGCCATTGACATGCTCATTATATAATTAAAAATTTACTTGTATCTACAATACACATCTTCTAAGTTTCAATAACATGACAAACTTGAAGTTTCCAAATTAGCACTTTTGGCATTTAATAGCTGCTGAAATTTAGTGTGAATAAAAAATGAATATTTTTCTTGTGGATATAATTGGAGTAAGATTTAATGCAACTATCATTATTAATTTAAAAGGATACTAATCTATGATCTAGCCCAAAGTCTGTGTTAGTAAGTATTCATATAATATAAAATTCCTTTGTATCCTAATTCCTAATTATAATGTAATCTCTTAATGCCATTATTTTGAATGTGAATGCATTCATGATCTCTATAGTGTTTTTTTAACTCAATAAAATATTTATGGCAATCAATTTATATGTTGTTCAAAAATTCAACAATACTGAGCCAATACAATAATATTAAATACATTTACACATTTTAATGGGTTTAATACATGTAGACAATAAAAATGATTAAAACTCAAGTTTAAATTTTATCTAATACTTTTTATTATATTATATTCAACATACATTTGATTACGTAATAAGATTAAATATCACATGATCACCATTTCTTTTGTTTATACAAGCTATTTACACAGAGACTAAACTCTCCATACAAGGCTCCTCACTGAAGAAAGCCACAAGCTGGAAACTAGTCTGGGGATATTGGATGAGTATGCATAGGTATTTTATGCACAAACCTTTTTGCATCCATTTATTATTCTGGTTTGCCTGGTGGTTCTACTGTATGGAGAGTTTAGCCTCTGTGTAAAAGATTAAATATATTTATACACTTTAATGAGTTTGATATATCTAGAAATAGAAATGCTTACATTAGTTTATTAAATCGCTTCTTTAAGTCAAAAAAGTAAATTCTAATAATACAAATAAATTCGCTTTGCAATTTGTTTAAATCTTTTTTATAAATATCTTTTATTTTTTTACCTGTTTTTAATTCTACACATGTCATTTTCTCATATTTTTATTCATTTGTTATTTCGTCTTTTATTGACTTTAAAATTTATCTTTGCTAAATTTAGATATCATAAAATTAATAAATTTTGCTGACATCTAAAAATCCTTTGTAGTAGTAAAATCTTAACTGAATGGAGCCTTAATAAATGTATAATTTTAAATCAAAATCGATCACTATATAATTTGTACAGAAAAAATAAATAAATCTAACAAAAATAAAACATTGGACTCCTTTGAACTGTTGTTTTAGTTTTGCTTTGTATGTAACTGTCATTTTCATCAAATAAGATGCTGGCAACATCAAATACATGTCTGTTCAATAATTTTTAATAGTTATAAATTTTATTTGTTTTTTTATTTTAAAGAAATATTTGATAACATTTTTTAAATTTTATCAAATTGCATTAGTTTAGTACTTAACTGCATCTTTTCCTTTATCTTCTCTAATACGTTTTACTATATAATTACATTATTCTCATTTATTGTTTACTACTAATAGTAGCTATACTAGGCATTAGA